>OMNW01003296.1:14981-54408 GCA_900303245.1 Selene dorsalis
CCTTAATGGCTCTTTTTGGTATGCACACTCACAGAAGCAGCAATATTTGTCTAGAGCTGTTTCCATGTTGTGCTAAAAACATGGTCTGTCCTATTTATTTGTGTAATATTTGTATTTGAATGATATTGCAGCTCTACGAGGCTTTACGTAACCACAGCTGCGCTTTGAGCTCAATGCTAAAATCAGCATGTTGACAGCTTTGCAATCACAATGCGAGCGAGGAAATGAAATGAGTGTTTGCATATACTAACATTTGTTGATTAACACTAAACACAAAGTACAGCTGAGGTCGATGGGAACATCTCAGCAGGTGTTCACTCATAAATAGAAATTATTTTTATGGTGCCAGAGGGATGTGGATATCTTGGGGAAAAAAAAAGTTTTTACATCAATCCATTCATCAGTGCCTGCCCTAAATGTGGTGACCATCCATCACGTACATGCAGAAAATGTTCACAGGATCAGTGAATACGCTGGCCTACTGGTGGATATGAATGACAAGTGAAGGCAACATGAAAAAGAAGGCAGGTTCATTCGCTGAGAATTTAGCGCTGTTCAACCAAACATCTTAATGTCCCAGTGGCACAAGAGGGAAAAGCAGCACGGTTCTTCCTCTGGTGACCATGAATGTTGCTCGTAAAGAAAAAGTAAAGTAAAAAGATATGAACTATTTAGCACATATCTCCATCTGCTGTGTCTGCTGGTATCCTTACACCAGCTATTCTTTGTCATTCTGATGGAAAAAAGAGTTGAAGAGCAGCACAAGAGGAGGATAGACAGACAGAGGTGGGGGTGAAGGAAGGAGTTACGAAAGAAAAGGGGAGAAGGAGAGGAGGCACATAGTAGGTAGGAGCTGCCTGGCACATCAGCTGTGTTTTGCTTTCTCTGTTTTTGCCGTATTTTTTTTCCACTCTCGTTTCACTTTTAGTCCATTGTTTGAGTGTTTGCTTCTCCTCCCCGTAACACTAATGCCCAGTGTACACACATGCACAGCGCAACAGTGTGTGCGTGAGTGTGTATGTGGAGTCCTGTGTCAATCATTCCCACCAGCTGCTTATGGGCTTGTGATAAGCAGTTGTAATTAGAGATTTAAACTCCCGTCTCGCTCTCTTTCTATTTCTCTCTCACACAAACACGCACCCTCACTCACTAACTAACTCCTAAATCTCTCTCTCTCTCTCTCTTTCTCCCTCCCTCCTTTCTCTCTCACTGACTCATGCTCACTCTCCCTTTCAACTACTCCCCCTTCATTCAGCCAAACTGGCACACTCCCCCCTCTCTCTCTCTCTCTTTTTCCCCCTCTCTCTCTTTCTCTCTGATGGGATGTCAGTGGTGGATCTTTGCCTTTGGGTGTAGATGTAGTGGGAGCTGATTCCTCCCCGTGTGTCTCTTCTGTAAGTGTTTCAAGCCTTTGCAGCTGAGAGCAGACTGTCTCTGGATTTTATTTCTCAGCTGGAAAGAAAGAAAGCGTCCGGATCTGCAAGGCGAACGTTACAATGAGGTATGGTGCCACTTGTTTCTTGTGTGTCCTTTTTCTGTTGTCTACTGTGTGAGCTGTGGTCACAGAAGGCCTGATGGCTCACCATTGGGCCACCGTCAGTTTGTTCTTACTGTGAGTTGACTGTTATTCTTTCCCGTAAGTGAAAATCTCCCAAAAACAGTCAAAAGCCTGTGTCTGTCTGCTTTCATTCAGTTTTATATATATTTCTAAGGAGTATTTCTTTTCCTTTAATGGCATTATCTTTGTTGACCGCCTGAAGACTGCCCTTTGTTTCCTACCCTTTTTTCCAGCTTGCATGCTGTTGTTTGCCCTGAGATGTTGCATGTGTGCCGGCTGGCAGTGCAGCAAAAGGGAAACAGGTTTGTTGGCTTGTTTGGTGTGCACACACATACACACACACACAAACACACGCAACCATCCAAAAAACCCTTGGGCTACTGGATGTCAGCTGGGAATCGTCCCAGTTTCAGAGGACCTTGGGCAACTTTCACCCAAACGCTGTGTAGTTTTGTGATGTGTACAGTGCCTTGCCTGTGTCTCCTTGTTTAGAGCAAGTGAGACAGTGGGTAGAGTAAAAAAAAAAAGAAGAGAAGAAGAGATAGAAGTGAGGGAGGGAATTAGAGACACAAAACAGAGCACAGTGGCGGGCAAGAGAGAATAGAGTGGAGAGGAGACAGAGAAAGAAACAGATTTTACAGTCTGTAAAGCTGATGTGACAGAATGTCGAACATGGCTCTGTATGTGTCACCCCACAAAACTCTTCCTTTTGTTTCACAGGAGCTCACAGATGGGCTCATTCAGACCGCGGAGAGTCTGCACGCCCCAATGTGTTTGTTTGTGTGCTCACAGAAAGTGAGTTCATGCAGGTTAAAGTTGTTGGTGTTAAACCCCTGGGGTGATGTGATGCAGAGCAGCGAGTGTTGAAAGCAATCATGGTAAACTGCAAGTACAAGGAGGAAGAGCAACCTTCATCCCTTGTGTGTGATATGTGTGTGCATGTGTGTGTGTGTGTGTGTGTGTGTGTGTGTGTGTGTGTGCTACACCCATCTGTCCCCTTGCTCGGACAGATTGTGGGCCTCTGTTTGGCAGCATGGAGGTATCACTTGCTGTTTATACCCAACATACACTTACTTAATGCCAGATTCCAGCTGTTGCATTCAAGTCTCTTTAATTTCTTCTTCTTCTTCTACACTTTTTACCTTATGACCATGAGTGCTGGTCTTTGGGTGTAACTGGCAGGAGACAAATGTCTGAAAACTGTAGTCTGTGTCAGGAGGACACAACCCAGTCCCCTGTGCTGTGGTCAGCTGTTCAGCCACATGGTCCTAAGACTTAGTCACCACCCTCCCTCATAATTATGGGTTGATTTATGAGCAACCGAGGATTATGAGGAAGAGGGAGGGAAGGCTGTGTAAAGACTTTGCCTCACATGAAAGGTTTTTGATGTATCTGCTCCCGTCAGAACTCCAGAGGTGTTCAAGGGATATACAGCCCCCCCCCGTTGTTTCACTCATGTAAAGCAGGCCACCGGCCGTGTTGCGATGCTGAAGCCCCGTGGCTTCAGCAAGATTTAAATGACACCTCTTATGCATGATTAAAGAGGGCAATACTCATTCATAGAGGTCTGTGGATGTACTCAGCGGTGAAAGTCATGACTGCATAAAATCCAGAAATATAAAACTAGAAAATACCTCCACTCCCTGTTCATGAGAATAATTCTGAGTCTTTCTGATCAGTGAGGTCAAGCTGGAGAGAAATTCCTGTTTGCTAACACCTCTAACTTTGGGCCTCCTATTGGTCGGACGCCTTTGTCTACATTTTTTAAGTCTAACCCGTGGTCTGTCAACCAGTTGATCTATTCTTGGATGGGACTAACCAGTTACTACGCTTACTTGATTTCCAGCTCCTCAGACAGACCCCCCACCCCCACCCACTAGTATACCACTACAGTATACCAGTCAGCCTGTGCACATATATGCCAAGTAGATGGATGCATTTCATGCGCCTGACGTCAGAGAGCAGACAGCTGATTTGGATGCCAGAAGCGGGGGGTGGGATGGGATTAAGGGGGTTACTGTTCATCTGAGGAAGCCATAGATTTATCACACCCTTAAATCTGATTAGTGCAAACTGTAGTCTCCATCATGTGCTATTTATAACTGGTGACCCAGTGAACAGTTGGGGTCAGTGTTGTTTTAGACTGAAAATGTGCAATATCCACAAAAATGAGAATAATAGAAGAATAATATTGATTGAAACTCTGGGTTACATTTTGAGTCGTTGTTCAATCTGTGAGGTTAAAAATATATTCCCAAAGAGTCCTGAGCCAAAGGAAATATCTGACTGTAACAACGTATACTTTGTCTGACCAGTGCTTTTCCAATTCCAGCAAATGCCCAAGTAAAACAAATATAATTGTTGCAGAAACAGAGATATCATCATTTTAATTTATTCTATTATTGCATTCTGCTTCTTTGTAAAAATCCAGCTACCTACATTATCCATAATTCACAGCTGGTGAATTGGGTGTGTTTTGCTAATGATAGCTGGTGTAGCCTAGGGCCACCAGTCTCATGTAATGATGAAGACTGGACTAAAGAGGACTGGTGAGATCACTGTTTCCTAACTCCACACCCATATTCTTCTTTTCCCATTTCCAGCTTGTAGTCTTCAGAGCCAAACACTTCTGACTCAAGTCACTTATCTTGTTTGGCACAGCTGCCTCTAGAGCAACAAAATGATTCATATAGTTTTTTTTTCAACAATCAGATCTCCTCAAATGTTTCGAAATTATTGTATTAATCAATTAAAGTTGTCTTGAGTTGTTCTGTAAGGGGTTTCTGGTGTCTGTCTGCAGTCAACTAAACTTATTCAGTGCTGGTGATGAAAAGATGATTTGGATGAACTCAAAATGAAAATATTATAAATGGAAGTAAAATAAACAGTGTAATTTATACCCTCTCTTCCTCCTATATGCATACCTCAGGTTTAGAGTGGTTTTGAGATGCAAATGAAATCCCAGACTATTCTTATAAGTGAGGCCCATGGGACTGGACAGTTGGTCGACTCAAACAGCAGCTAAAGCTAATGACAGGTGGTGGGAAGCACTGCTGGCAGCAGCAGCAACAACATGTTATTTGGGAGTGGAACACTTCCAGCGGGCTAAGATTAAATCCAAAACCTTTGGTCAGAGATTTCCTCCATCTGATGAAACAATATCATCAAAGCAGAGCTGTCCACATGGGTTCAGGACTAAACAGGTGCATACAAAGGTCTGACCAGGCCTATACAGTCTTTGAAGGGGGGTAGAGGGGGGGTTATGGTAGGGCCTGTTGTCTGTGTGACCTCATCTTTCTATAGAAGACTTCCTCATACTAATGCAGGCTTGCTGCCACTGGCATGTGACTGGCGGACTTGCAGACTTTGTTTTCCTTCCAGGGCTATCATTGGACACCATGTCAGGGTCAGTGTGTCTGGGCTTGCCAGGACTTGAATCTGAAACATGTGTGTGTATGTGAACATGTATTGCCTCTCATATGTTTGGACTGTGAACTGAAATGGGAGGGAGAGCTGAATTTTATTTGTATATGGAGAGGTAAAACAGGAGGTGAAGTGGAGAGTGCTGGAATTTATAACCGTGAAAAAAGAAGCTCATATCTGGTGGTGCTTGAATATTATGAAGGTAATGTAGTGTGCGGGAGTGGGAGCTGAAAAGACAAGACTGTGTGACATGGTGAGGATGAAAACAAGGGAAGAGGTTAGAGGTCCGTCTTAGCAAGAGGAAAGAGGTGGGAGAGAAAGAAAAGACAGAGAGTAGATCGGGAAGCAGCTGGTTCTCTCTCCTCTTTCAGGAATGTGTGTGAGGGCAGGTGCGTGAAATGTAGCTGCTTCGCTGCTCCCATCTCTATCAGGCATTTAACGTCCGCACACACACACACACACACATACACACACATACACGACCCTCCCCCTTGCACACAAACACATGTCCACCTACCAAGTTGTCTTGCTTGAAGCGAGACAATGTAGTGTACATTAGAGAGCAGAGTAGGAGCCCAGCTGCAGAGCCCTGGTAATCATTTGAACAGGATTGGTTAAGTATTCCCTTTAAAAACTCTTCTTTGATCTAACCAAGGAGCCGTGAGGGGAATTTACACTGAGATGAAAGATAACGTCTGGCTGTGATGTTTGTGCGCCAGTGTATGTCATCTCTCACATTCAACCCATAATCAAATTAGGTCAATACTTAATGGGGTATGATGCTCCCCTCTGAAGATGCTATGACACCCTCCCACTTACTATCATGCTGATGTTCTGCGGATCCATGTCAAACTGTTATTTAAGACTGTGGGTGTGAGAAACACAGAGGGTATATTGATGGTGGAAGGAAAAAGACAGGATTGAAGGTGGAGGGGAATGTGAGAGGTGAGGAGAAAGAGCACGAGATACAGAGGAAGGGGCACTAAAGGATTTATGTTCTTCTTGTACTCTGTCTGTCTCTAAATGCAGGTAAGGGGTCGAAAAGAGGGATAATGTCTAGTTATAGCTACATTTCAAACCATACTGTGAGGGAAATTGCTTTGGCTTTGGATCACAGCCCCCACCCTCACCCCCTCAGGTGTGTGAATGCTATGTGTGTGTGTACAAATTCTGTTTATATGTGAATATTTCATTCCCATGTAGACCTCTATTCCAAGGTTTAATTCTTTCTCATCACTGAACCTTTTCCATTTTTTTTCTGCATTTACTCTCTTCTTTATTCATCTCACTTTCCAATCGTCCTTAAACCAGAGTAGAGGGAGATTAGCTCAACTGGAGCCATGACCACACGCTTACCTGCAGTGTCACTAGGGGATGAGATGAAGGTGAGTGCAATAGAGTTGTCAGAGTAGAGTGTGATGAGTTCAAGGGTTCATGCTGTACCGGTGCTGTGCTTTTAGATTAAAGAATTGCGTGACAGATTGCTGTAAGCATGACTATTTTCAGTCTCACATAGTCAGAGATAGACTGATGAGAAGCACATTTTGCTGTGTGGATGTCTAATGTGGTCAGTTATGCAAGTTGTTGCAACCAACAATTAAGTCACTAATCTAGTTTAATAAGCACGAGTTGTTTACTCAGCACTGTGCCAGAAGAGATAAATGTGCAAATTCCATTGTGCAAAATGTGTTTACAATAAAAATTGAGGTTTCAACATTAACTCTTATGAGTCGTTATATGCTGGGCTGAGTTTTATCTAATTCAAACATAAATCAGATTAATCAATTAGAAAAATGAATGACCTATCATTGTCATAGGTATCAGCCAAAGATTTGTAGGCCTAATAGTGTAATTATCAGTGAAATATTTGCTACCTTTCTCAAGCACCACTATTGTGAATGGAAAAGTTACAGTAATGTCCAAGTTAGCTAAATTAGAGCAAACAATTCTGTAGTGTTTTTTTTTTATTTTATTTTTTTTAGCACAATCTCTTTATTTTGTGTGATGTAAGAAGTGCAGACATGTTGTATGTAGTATCAACTTCAAATTTGGAAAACCTATTTTAACCTATTTGTAATTACCAAAACAAATTCTGCTCCATTTTACATTTAGATGCACTGGACATGATGAGATATAGGCGGTTTCAGATATGTAAAACCTTTATTTTAAACAAACACACATTATTATTTAATGCTTTTCCCACATCAAGACAACATTAATAAAACCCTAGATCAAAAACAAACAAACAAACAAACAAACAAAAAACTAACACCACACAATTTGTAACCATCCTTTTTACCGATTAGGTCACGCGCTCTACCTGTTCCTATCAGCTGTGTTGGTTTTACTTCTCTAACAGAACAAACACAAAGCCGTTGACAGAAAAAGCTACAATTTAACATGAAAACTTCAATAACTTCATATAAATCGATGGGAAACAAACTGGCAACAAGGAAGCAAAGAAAGCTCCTGCAGCGATGAAGAAAGTCTCAGGTGTCCCAAAGGTAAAATTGACGGTTATGTAAACACACCTGCGTCATCAGGATGCTAGGTAGCTAGGTAGTTGCTAATTGATGCTAGTTAGCTGAATGTCAGATGTGATAAAAATAAGGGGAAGGTAACTGCTGTACTACACATACGAGGGTAAAGCAGTTATATTGATTTAAAGCCTTCGCATTGGCTTGCGTTGTAATTGTATTGTGTTATTGAACCTTGCGTAGCACATCTGTTTTTCTGCAATATTTTGACGGATTATTATTATTTTTTTTGCTAGCGTTAGCGTTAGTCTGGTGCTAATATTGGGCTGTCTGTTCTCTTAACCTCTCCGACATGCGCTATTAATTTTTGTTACTAGGAAAAAGGGTTAACTCCTAGCCAGCAGAAATAATCAATGTCAGCGTCTACAGTAACGCCGAGCTGAGCCCATGCCTCACTCTGCCAGCATTTACCGAGTTAAACCAGCTTTGACTGAAACAGCAAAGTTAGTAATCCATAATGTCCACTTTATGTACAGTATATGTAGCTAAGCAGCTTGGCTTTCCAAAATGTGGTTTCCATCTGTAATACAACTATACATCTCCTCTAATACAGCTATGTACAACCTCTCCATGTAGTTCATGATGACAGGTTATTTTCCAGTTGCAGTACTCTATGATTGAATGATTTGGAAAAAGGAAGAGACGAGGTGGGAGTAGGGTAAGACTAGTATAACCCTAGTCATTTCAGGGTAAGACTAACTGTTAATTATGTGAGAAGCAACTGAGAGATTAACAGTGTCGAGCCAGGGATTGATGCAGACAGATGGGGAGATTTTCCAGGAGAAAAGCAGGGGAGAGCTAATTAAAAACCAGATGATGCAGGAAGCGATAGGACAGAGGAGATCCCCCCTTTTTCAGGGAGACTCTCCTTTCTTTCTTTCTTTGGGGCTTCTTTATTTACTTGCTCACTGCTTAATTACTTTCTTTACCTCTGTTCCACTGTGTCTTTTGTGTCACTGCAGACCTGTTTCCTCAGATTGTCTTTTTTTTTTTTTACATAACCCCATGTGTCTTTGTGTCTCCATTGTTGTGTGTGTAGTTGAGACACTGAATGGGGAATTAAAATATGAAAACAGCAGGGGGGTGGGTGGGCAAGGTGAAATGTGAGGTAGTCAGCCCTTACTTAGATAAAGGAGGTTGCTTCATACAGGGTGATAGCGTGTCTAAGTGTGTGTCTGTGTTTGGTTTTGTCTCTCAGTGACCAGGTTTTCCTTCCACCCTTTCCAAGGTCAACATGGGGATTATTAGCAGAGGGGCACCTTAATAATGATGGTGCTGGTCATTAACTATTCATCACCGCACAGTGCACTGCAAGGCCGAGTTTTAAGGTTTTGTGTGTAATTCCCCAGTGCTTGTGAGTGCACTGGGGAATTACAAACACATCTGTGCATCAGGCTGCATTACATGTCGTGTTTTTCTGCGTGTTTGTGTGCAAATGAGACAGCTGGCTCATGCCTACCAGTGATTTCCAGGCAAAGCCACTCAGGCCTTGTTGTGTCTGCCTTGTCTGGCAGGTCACTTTGAAAAAAGTGTGTCTGTTTGACCACAAACTCTTGAGGGCGTGTACGCTCCATGAGGTGAATCCCAGGCACCTCCCCTTTTTGTGTTTCATACCCTCCTCCTCATTTTTTTCTTCACACTAGACAGGCGGTGTGATGGTGGAGAAGAAAGGGGGTGGATGCAAGTGTGGCTCGGGGTGTAACTGTACCCCACAGATGGAGTAAGTGGGCTGGCTTCACTCGAGTCTGGAGAGGGGGAGGGACGTAGAAGGAGAGAGAGAAAGGCAGACGTAGAAGAATGAACAGGTCCAAGCGGCAGAGTTGCCATGGCTACGGAGAAACGGATGAATGAGTGACATCACAGTGGCGGGGAGGTGAGGGAGTGTGAAATTGATTTGTTGGCGGAGCACAGGGAGGCGGCTCTTGTTGGGCTTCTCGTTGGGCAGACACATTTCTCTCTCCTCTGTACGCTGGTGTCTCCTGTGCTCGGGCTCTCACCGGTAAGGCTCTGCTTTTCCTCTTTTGCCTCCCTTCTCCTTCGAGTGAGGGCTGATTTTGAGGATGACGGCGAGTGCATGCGTGATTTTCTCTCAGGTCTTGTCAACATGTGAGACTAACACAGAGAGAGGATATGTGTGTGATCATGTTCATAGATGTCATGTGCTGCTTACAGGGAATGAAAGGAAAAGCAGATGTGCTCTGCAGTTGTCATTGGTCTAAATATATCATGAGATACTTAGTGTGGAAGAATGTGTGTGTTTCTAACCAGGAATGAACAGCTGATTGTACAAGAATAATTCCAGTGTGCTGTGAGCACTTCTGGGTACATGCATGGTTTCTCACACTTTAGCGCGGTACTTGAGCGCAAACCTGTTGTGATTATGTTTATATGTTAGAGTTAGAGAGACATGCTGTCTTGTTGTGGAGTTGTTGTCAAGCAACTGTGCGTGCTGGTACTTTCAGTTGTCATGTGACAATGCCCTGGCCCTTTTATTTAAGTTGTCCGTCTACATAATAATATCAAAACATTGGGCCAAGTCCTGGACATCCCCCTGGAACTGGGGAAGTCTCACACTTCTGCAGAGGAGCTGCCATGTGAACCTCGCTCCTCCAGTTTTAGGGTGGTCTTCTTCTTTACAGAGCACAACCCTCCTGTGAGTTCATTGGCAAAGCCTGTGCCATTCATGTAGATGTGTGATTAATGATGACCTGCATTGACCCCTGAGACACCAAGAGTCAGAGCTGAAGGGCCGGGGCTTGAGATCATAGGAAAGCCAATCAGAATCCTTAGCTCAGTGTCTCCTTGGCCAGCGTCCTGAATGGAAGAACAGATTACTTCAGGGATCAAAGGATCAACATTTAGTCTAGATTTAGAGAATATAATCCATTACCAGGACTATCAGTTGGTCTACCTATCTGTTGGAATGCATAATGTCTCACGTTGTTGCTAATTTAATGTGAATTTGGGGTGTTAATGTTTCACATCTTGTCAGTGGCTACCATCAAGGTCACATTTTTGCTGAGCAGTGCAAACAGGCTCTAAGACGTTGTATTGGAGGCAGTCTTGTATTTTGGCCTCCAGTGGCAGTCATGTGTGAAGCGTTTGTATCTAGGGAGAATATGCAAAGAGATACATTTACATTTTGAATTAACTTTCAGTCATTTAGCTGCTTCTCTGAGTTCCTGCTCCTCCGAGTTCAGGAGCAAAGCTGTAATGTTTTGTTGCAAACAGAGCTGAACAAAAATAACTGTTGCCATGTTAAAGAGGGAATTGGAGTCAGTTTGGGATGGATCATTTAAGATGGAGTTTAATGCAGCAATGTTGATACTTCGAAGGTGTCTTTGATAAGGAGTGTGAGAAATGAATCTGTTCGGCCTCAGTTGTGTTGTTAGGCTCAGGGCATTAATTATGAATAGCAAGAGGATGAATACACATTAGGCTATTTCAGACAGTTTAATGTGGTGCCATAAAGTTGCTGTTTCTGAGATTGTGTTGTGACTATGAATTTTATTATGTGGCTCCAGTTCCATCATGATAACAAGAAACCTCTCCTAAGACAATAGCAAGGGGCCACATATCCCTTGCATATAAACCCTTTTATTTTATTCCTGATAGAATTTTCATTAGCTTTTGGCAAGGATCATGTTTAAACTGAGTGTGCCACATAGCAGGCAATCAGACACTTGATGCTGATTTGCTTGTCTCCAGTGCTGTAGCTGTCTTACTTGGGTGTTAAGCGAGCAAGTAGTATGCGATTGTGGCTGTGTTGTAAGATCGTCTTGTACAAAGCTGACAAACAGACCTGTGTGGTGTAGATCCACTCACTGCTTCTCAGATTTGTGGTCTCCTGACTGTCTACTCTTCAGGATGGGGTGGCTCTTCATTTTTGTAGCAAACAACACAACATGACAGGTCAATAGGGCATACTACAGGTCAAGCTGACGGTGAAGTTGTAGAGCACCCTCTGCTGGATCACAAGGCGAACTTTTGTATGTGGACACTGAGTTTTGAAAAGATAATTGCGGATCAAATACAAATTTTTAATGTTTAAACCAACGTTGAAATTTTGAATAAGCAATGATAGCCTCAGTTGGTGTGGGTCTCTGTTTTTTTATGTACACGGTCCTTCTGCGGTGTGCGTTTAAAATATAAAAGAGTGCAGGCAAATGTTTTCAGTCAAATTAGTGAACCAGTGTGAGTGGCATGGTTGGGGGCACAAGTGGGTCACTAGTGGAGATCTCCCTCCGCTCTAAGAACAGCACTTCCTTGTAGCAAACACATGTCAACATAGTGCTTTTCTTTCGAATGTTGTAGGTAACAGTTGCGATTAAACACTCAGAATTTGGCTCTAAGCAATTTGATCTTCAGTGCACGTTGTACCTCTCGTCTTTACTGTTCATGACTACTGGAAAAGAGAAGGCATTTTATTTCAAGGAGGTTGCTTAGCGACATGTTGATGTGTTTACACCATGCTGAAGTCAGCTTGTGTGCATGCGTGGTTTGTGTGTGTGTGTGTGTGTGTCCATGTGTGTGCAGTCAGTCCCTTCTATGTGTGGTGTCAGCTGTTTGGCCAGGCTGTGGCCAGATACGGTGACTGGACCTGTGCACAAACACCATCATGTTTGAACCTGCCCACACACAAACAAACTGCACAGTTTGGTTATCTACGTCCAGCCTGTGAGTCATGCAGAGATTTGTTATATGTTAAACATTTTTCATTCGTAGGTGCTCTTTTTTATATTTGCAGTGCAGAAATCTGTCTTTCTAAAGACTTACAGTAAGGTGATGTGGATTTTGATCATTGGATCATCCATTATAAGATGTGGGTTACTTTCCAAAATCTGAAATAATGAAATAAAAAAAAACTGTGGACTCCTAGTTAAATCTACTAGACAACGAATCTTTGAAACAAGTATCAATGAAGTGGGGTGCGAAACAGTAAAAATTCAGATGGTTCAAGAAGTTGCTTAATGAAACACCCAGAGCTGCATTCAGCTGGTGGAGCTCACAGTACTCCCATGCCTTAAACAGGCCAAATTGTGATAGATTACATTATGTACCACTGTAATAACCTCAGGTCAGCAGAATAAAGATGAGCTCCCATACAGCCACACAGATATATTAAAGCTTATAAGAAGAAGATGTTTTGAAAAGGAGAGGATATATTATATCCTCTCCTTTTCAAATTTGTTATATTTTTCATAAGGTCTTTGCCACCTCAAGGATGGTGGACTTGTAAAGGCCAATGGCTGTACTAATTAAGAATCAGAAACACAATGAGATTAATTATCTGCATTTTGAACTTCTTTTATGGCATCAAATTACATTTCTCAGTGGGAAAACCGTGATTTATTCACAGAAAGTTGTCTTCATTTGATGAAGGTTTGCAAACCTTCAACCCTGAAAGCAGGATATGTCCAGAGGATATCTGTTCTGTAGGCTCTGACCTTGTTGCTCTCTGCAGGGCTTCACTGGCACAACAGAGACTGTGGATCAATTCAGACTTGTCTGGGGGGAACTTTGAGATCGACAGGATGTTGAGGTGAAGGTGAAGACAGGGTGAAACTTTAAAGGGACAAAACTTACCTCCTAAGCAGAAAAAGCTTAAAGCTGAACTTTCATTTCACTAATGTTGAAAGCACTTTGGCCAAATTTTACAGTGCTAATTCTGTTTGCCTTGAAATCTGTTTCTTTTCTTTAGAAAAGAAGAAGAAACATGCTAATCTAGCCTGATTCCTCTTTAGATCTGCAGTGTCATCATGTAACCTCATGTAAAATGTCTTCAGTATTTAAAAACTGTCAAGATTTTCATATGATACAGATACATTTACATTACAATCAAGCTTAACTTAAAATAAATCTTTCTTTCTTTTGCCTCCCTGCATGTGTTCATCCTGGTTGCTTCTGCAGTATCTGGGCTTTGCCAAAGGACAATGAAACAGCTTGTTGCATATCACTTTAAATGTTTAGGAATGCACGCACGCTGCTATAGTGTGAATGTGTATTTGGTTTCTCAGGGAATATTGGTTCTTGAATTTGAGCAGCTGTGAGCTTAGCATGAGAACACAAGCAGAATGCTGATGTGCGTTCATGGCTTAGATCCAACTGTGTATGAGGCTGCTAGCTCACAGTGAGTCACTAATACAGTATGTGTCACACTTTGGTCACGCTTTTCAAACTCAGTCAGCTGGGAGCAGAATAAGGTAAGAGGAGGAGGCTGTTTGTGTAGTGCCTCTTTAGTTTGGAGCAATTCACATGCAGGGTTGTGCTTTTCTTTTGTTCGTCTGGTTACTGATTGTCTCTTATTGAATGTTGCAGGCATCCTCTCTGTTCCCATATTGTCCATTGTGTCAGATGCTTGGAGCTGGGAGCTGGGTGTGAGGGAAGTAAAGGAGAGACAAAGGCAGAGAGAGTTGGCCATGCTTCAGTGCAAGGGATTTTGGAGAAGAAGAGGTGGGGGGAGAGAGGTGATTTAGAGAGAGAAAATGAAATATAATTGCCTACAAAAAGTGAGTTATTCATTGCGAGAATGTGTAACAGGAGAGAAACTGGCTCATAAGTTACTAATTGTCTGAGCTCTCCTCTGTCTCTTGCTGCTTTTGTCACATACGAATATACTTAATTTGTCTGTCAAGTCCTGTTCTGTTTTTTTCCCCTCTTCCTGGCCAGTGGTGATGATTCACTGAATCATTCTGCCAATCTTCAGTAATTTATCGATTGATGCAACAGATGTTACGTCTCTTGTCCTTCACTCACACACTCCTCTCAAGTTAAGCTGTTGACTCTTGCAAAAGAGACTTAGAAATTCAGTTTAGTTAGCTAGCTGCTGCAGAGTCCAAGTAATCTGTCATACAATGCAGAAATAATAAATGAAGCACAAGGACCCATACAGTAACTTAACAAACATTACAGAACTGTAATTACCTGATTAAAGACTAAGTAAACAAGACTACAGATTGACTGCCAACTAAAGGTTTGAAACTCTGTCCAAGGGGCTGTTTTAACATAATAGTTTCATCTGTGTTTAACTCTATTGTGAACTGGCAATGACTGTGCAGTGAGTTCTTGTGCTAGTTAATCATCAATATAACCTCTTGTGATTGGGCAGGTGTTGAGGTTTACTGGTTTGCTTTGTTTTTTCGCATTGCATGTGTTCCTCCACACTGTGTCACAGGACTGAACAAGATTTGTGGCCATGTGCAGCTCTTGAATTCGCAACTGTTGGGTGTTTGTTCTTGTTTAGTTTGGTACAAATGGGGCAAAGGTGACATCGCCTGCCTTATGTGGAGCCCATCAAACAGATTTCCTAGCGTGAAATGTGTCATTCTGCCATGTCTGTTCGATCAGTGCCTGTGAGCTGTTGAAAGCAACACTTGGCTTGCAAACAACTGTCTGTGATTGAGTCACACTATGATACCCCCTCTGTACAGATGGCCAGTGTGACTGGTTCTTACATGGTTGCTGTTCTTTCTTTTATCCTGTCCTACGTTGTCCATCTTGTGTTAAATTGTTTTCCACAAGTGGTGCCGATCCAACTCTGTGACAGACTTTGCTATACAGTATATGTGGAATTATAGATATATGCTCTTCAAAACAGATGGGAATTGCATGAAATGATGCATCTAAACTATCATTATTGCAGTGTAGCAAACCAGGTACATGGTTTTAAAAAGTCAAAACAACAAATTGTAGCTTGATTTTCTGGTCTTTATTTTTTTGGATTGGTATGTAGGCAGCTGTATCTCTTCCATAAGCATGAGGCTCAGTGCTATAAGCTATGTCTGAGTCCATATACTGCAGAATGCTCATACATTGCATAATGCAGCATTAATTACCTTCCATTTGGATTTCAGTGTCAGATGTGTTTCCCAGTGCTCTTTAGCATCATGCAGAGAAGCATTTAAATCCTCTTGCAGGCAACAAACCACTTTGGAATTGACCGATATTGCTGCTAGGCTATTACCTAGTATTATGAATATTAGATAGTAATTCCTGCTGTTGAATTTAAACCTGAACTGAGCTGCTGATTTGGAAGAAAAAATGGTTGGATTACAATGTAATCCAGCCCACGGGGTGATACTGAGATTAATACAGATTTCATACATGCAAACTGAGGTCTGTGGACAGAAAACTGTTTCTGATGTTGTTCTTGTTTTGTTTTTTTGAGTAATTCATCAATTATTAATTCATTTCATCACAAAACCCCTGACACACATCCAAGAGAATTTCAGCGTTGCAAATTCCTTCATGCTGTTTGCAGCCATTGCACAGAAAGACTCAAGAATGAGAACAAAGCTGGAGAAGTACCATTTTCTTGCACTTTTCTCCAGTCGCTCTATGTATTGCACTTGATATCCACTACCTTGAGTGTGCAATGCAATTAACTTAAATTAAATTAAATTGTGCATACTAGAACCTTGTCTCTGTGCATGTTGCCTTCTATTGTCTTGAATTCTACGTCAGTCAATGATGATGCTTTTTGTGCTACGTTATACAGCTTTTTATTTTGCTGTGCTAAGAATCATATTATTCTTTCTGTATTATAACAAACTGCAAAGAACGGGAAGTGAAGCAGCACTAAATCTTGTGTAAAAGCCAGGTGTGACAACAGCTGCTGCAAACCTACATCATTTCAACTTTGCATTGCCAAAAGATATTTGTTCAGCCTTTTAGACTACCACTTCTTAGTTGCATTTGGTCATAAATATTTCAATCCTACATTTATTCTTGCACATTTTCATCTCTCTCTCCCAGAGCAGCTAGCAAATATCCACTGGGATGGATCTGTGAGCACCCTTGTCGATGCATGGCTGCTCAGTGTAAAACCCAGTTATTACATATTCTTACACATGTTTTATCTAATCGTTCAAAACAACACTCAGGTAAAAATATGCTCAACAACACTCATGTGTTAATTATGTTAAGATCACAGTTTACATTTTACTCATAATTACAGTTTACAAGGTCTGAAGGGACTCACAGCATTTAGTTTGTCATATTTTGGTGATATAAATATTCAGGCAAAATAAACTGCAGACCATCTCATAGGGCTTTGTCAGTAGCATAATTAATAGCTCTTACCTCAGCTGGAAAACTATGACATGTTTTGTGTGGCAGATTTTAAACAATGAATGCACGTAGTAAATTATAAAATCCACTGCATATTTGATGGGGATCCTTGTGAAGAAGAGCATTGTAGCATTTATATACAGTGCTGTTTTCTACTCAAGGATGATCAAATTACTTTGACCATACCAGTATGGAGGAGAGGGGTTAATATAAAGACTGAGTGAGGCAAGGAAGATAAAGGCACTGGATTAACCTGATTCGTGGTTTGTATTCGTGTGTATGTGTGTGTGAGAGAGAGAAAGAAAGAGGGAGAGAGTTATTCATTATATATAGATTGTGATCACATACAGTCTATACATACAGTCAAGTGGTCCATCGAGGCTTGCGGGATTCTTGTTTCTGGTATATGTGCCCTGCTTCTCTGCTTCCCCTCTCAAAAAGCTGTTTTATTGTGGATGCAGGTGCAGGTGCTCATCAGTACCGACACAAACGTTAAGCCACCCTTAATAGATGCAAATAGCATTCAAAATGTAAAATTTGGCTCATAAAATAAATAAATATTTATTTGTGTAAATCACGTCTGATGAATAATTAATCCAAGGAGATCTCTTTTCATATATAATGCATCACACCCAAACTTACCAAGTGCCTTTGGCTTTGCCGTAATAGGGAACATTTCCTGCATCACACATCCCGTATCATTAGCATCATTTAAACAGACTGCACACAAGCGTGGATGTGCGCACACTCTAGGGTGGTAGCCGTACAAATTAACACAGTATTGATTGACACCTTAGGGTGATGATGGCAGAATGACAGCAGTGTCAAAGAGAATGAAAATTGTCGTCTCCCGTGGGACAGAAGCTGCCGCTGTGGAAGCAGAGAGGCAATCCGCACACGGCCAAATGCAGCATGTTACTACAGAATCTGCTACCATTCATAACATTAGGTCTGCTCCTGTGCAAACATGCACAGATGTATACTGTTAACACATAACAAGAGTCAGAGCACAGCAGTGAGAAATTATACCTTTCCACTAGTAATTGCCGCATAATTGTTTTTTAACAGATTGATTTCAATCTGTCACTCTATTATCTATTTATCCTGTTTTCTCACTGTGTACCTCACTGATGATGCTCATGACCTCATTGTAGCTGTGGTGAGGTAGAAATGATCAGGACATGACTCCAGCCTGGTGTCCTGTCACTGTTACACCACAGAGTGGTTGTCTTGCCCTCCAGCAGGATGTTTCACATTGAGACCTTGTATTACCTTTTGTCCTATTGTTCCAGCACATCACTGCTCCCTGGTACAGCTTGTACATGCCTATTGCTACAGGCACAGATAGCAAGATTTCGCACGAGCCATTAATGCCTCGTGACATTTTGATTGAAAAACATGACATTCTCTTGTCAGATCTACGGTGCAGTCTGTGTTGTCATGGGTAAAGTGTTAATGGCGGAGTCATTGTGATATCCTTGACCAAAAATACGACAGTGCCGGACTGGTGAGTGCAGCAGAAGTGCAAATGTGTACGTTGTCTGTGTGTGTGTATATGCATGCTGTGAATTTTGTAAGTAACGTGACTTATTAAACTATAGTATTCACAGTAGTGGAATCTTTGGATGCGTTGCACAAACCTGCCGTCTTGTTTTACTCACGTCGATTTTTAGAGTCGTTGCACCGGCAGTGTTTTGCAGGAGATGCCGCAAGTTGCTGCTGTGACCTGATTTCCTGTGACAGGAGTTACTCGAGCAGTCTGTCTGGCACACATGCACACACATACACACACGCTCATCCGTCTTCCAGTCTCTGTCTTCCTCTCGCTCTCATCTCCTCACCGTTCTCTGCTTCACCTGCTTCTCATGCTCTTTTATCCCATCTCCACATGCCCATTTATTATCATACATGGGCATGTGAAGTAGGGCATTACAGCTGAAAATCTCCCACGGAAAAAGCAGCGTTTAACCTGCAGATGTACGAAAGCACCGTGGCACAGAGTTTCAAATTGCGTGTCACAATCTTGCTTTAGTCACACACTGCACACCCTGTTAAATTGTTTTACGCTCTCGCATACTGTATGTGTGTGTCTGCAGTCCCTCTTGCTTCTCCCTCTTGAATCTTATTTTCTCACTCTCTCCTCCCTTGTTCATCCTCACATTCTCACCCTCCTCATGCAGATCCTGATTTTATTATAAAGCTTGGGTATTCATTTATGCAAATCAACCTTTAAGCACAAAGTCGTAGAAATGCCTGCAAGCACGTATAGTGCACATTGTTTCACTTAACATCTGTGTGTTTCTTGTAGCATGAGAAATGCATGAGTGTGTGTGAGTGTGTGTGTTAATGTACTGGTCACAAGCCCCACCATTTTAGAGAATTACATTTATCTGTAGTAAATTTGTGGCCAGTTTAAGACCATTGATGAGCGCTTAACCTGTCACCGCACCAAAAGCCGCACTGCAGCAGCTTCTCTCTCTCTTTAGCTGCCCTTCTATCCAATTTAACACCCCCCCTCTTTCTGTCTCTTGCCATCTCTTGCTTATTTTTCTTTCTCTTGCTCCCCCTGCTGTATCTACATTATCCTCCACTTTCAATTCCTACCTCTATCTTTCTTTCTTTTTTTTTTCCACTGACCTCTCTTGCTCTCCGCCTGTGCCTACCCCCTCTCTTTTTTGTTTTTTATTTCTATTATATTTTTGCTTGTGAAGGTAGAGAATAATCCAAAGAAGTGTGCATCTGTATGAGTCACTGCCTGCGTGTGTATGTGTGGCAGAGGAAGACGGAGGGAGAGAGTGGGTGTGTAAGGAGGTGAAGAGCATTGCGTCATTGGGGGTGTGTTGAACAGTAGGTGGGCTGAGCCGGCTGTCAGTCAGTGACGCCATTGGAGCACGTGCATTGGTCGTGGCTGGGAAGACGTTGTGCGGCGGTTATCTGGCTGTAAGCGAGTAGTGCTAGAAACAGCGGCAGCTCCCCTTACCGACGGGTGGATCGAGGGAGTGTATGTCTGTGTGCATGCGTGTGTGGGTGTGCATGTGTACGTCTGGGCCCATGTAAACGCTGGATGGGCTGCAACTGGAGCTGCTGCTGATGCTGGTGAATAATGCAAACAGAGGCACAGAGTTTGGATAGCATGCAGGGAGCCAGATTAATAATGCATCCTGCCAGGTTACAGGCTCTCAATTAGTTAGTTTTGCTGGAACCTGTAGCTGCCTACTGTCGCCCGTCTGCTTGACTTACTGACTCCTTGCCTACCTTTCCACCTGACTGCCGGACTGTCTGACTTAGAAAATGTCTCACTACCATTTCATCAAATGCTGTAAGTACTCACTGAGCATCTCTTTATTTGTACATGCCAGTGTGTGTGCAGTTGCACTTGTGTATGCCTCGGACATGGGTGTGTGCCTGTAATATTAGCACTTACTATGTATCCAGGGGGTCATAAACTGTTCGAGTTTATGTTCTGGTCAAATTCTGGTCAGCCGCTGTCGTCACGGCTGCACAAACTAAACTTCAAATGGGTATTTGTGTTTGTGTGTGTGTGTGTGCACAAACACGCGTGTGCGAGTGTGTGTGCAGTAAGTGGGTGTGTGAGCTTGCTGCAGAGAGCTGCTGCAGATGTGTGAAGTTGACCGGTGAATGCGGCAGGTAGCAGCAGTGGGAGAGAGAGAAAGATGAAATAGAGCCACAAAAGATGCAGATCCCATGAGCGTCTGGCGTATTCATAACACATTGACAGACTGACTGAGAGAGAAAGTCATTTCAGAGAGACGGACAGATGGAGAAACACTGAGGGTGATTTAGATTAGTGTTGGAAAAAGAGGGGTGGGGGGTGGCAGGACTGAGAAATGGAAAAGGACGTGAAGATGGTGTGAGTGACTTATGGAGAATGAAGGCAAATAGTGCAAAGAGTGATGAGCAGACTTGGAGGAATAAAGGAGAGAGATGCTGGTATTTGAAAGGTAAAGTAAAGACACAAGTAAAGAGGGATAATAAAAGAGGATACACAAGTAAATCCTATGACAGAGTTGATGCAGTCTGTCATAAAGTCTCTCCTTAAATCACCCCTCTAACCACCAAACCCCTACCTGCTCCAATCATCTCTCTGCATCCTGCACTTTTGTAGCGCCTGCTGTTGGCATCCTGTGTGTGTTTATGCATGTGTATGTGTGTGTGCGTGTGTGTGTGTGTGCTATTTTCTAATTTAGAAGCCCCTGCTGTGCTGTCAGTGTTATTAGCTGGAGCCTGTATGGGATGTTCCACATTCAATCAATAACTGATAGCCTGGAGATGAAATGGCAGGAAACGAAAACTGCTTTCTATCGCCATCTCTCTCTGTCTCTGCACTCACTCCATCTCTTCTCAGATTCATTGAGCTCTGTCTCCCATTAGACTCAGTCCTATACTGTCCTTCCCATCCTCATTCACATTCAATCTATCCATTCAGAGCCATTCATCACGCACAGCGGCAAATGCCATTGTCATAACTGACTGTTCTCAGCGTGATGGCAGTGTCACCATATCATACTGTTATTTTTACATCGAACTCTCAAGTAAATATTACGTAAAGGTTTAAAAAATGAAACTGAACAGGAATGATGTGCATTTCCTTCAGCCACAGTAGATACACACAGCAACACAGAGCAGGTTGTTACAAGTCATGAGTGAGAGATTTTCTCAGTCACAGCATATCATCTAAAACCAACCAACATCTAAAAGTGGACCTTTTAATACACGCTGAAAAACATCATCACATTGTTTAGACATGCACAGCTGTATACTTTATTTAGTACCTTAATGTTATTTTACTTTAATGTTTTTGGCTGCTGTTGATAAACTGCTCTGTTATCGATCAATTCACTATATACTGCATATGCCTCGTGTGTAAGTCATGTCTGCATTAGTATAATGTACTGTCATGTCCTGGGAGTTGATGGGGTGACGTAGCCGTAGCCTTGAATGTATGCTTAGTAGATGTTATATGAGGGTGAGGGAGAGTGTGAAGGATATAAGCGGCCTCTGCATCGGCAGGTGCAGAACATGTGGCGCAGGACTCTTTTTTGCTGTTGCAATAAAGACGTGATGATCATAGGCTACAATTTACATTTTTCTGATTGAACGATCAGTCTGGACATTATCAGTCTAATTAATTTATAATGAAACTAATCATTAGTTTCAGCTCCAGATTTTTTTTCATCTCTCCCCACTTCTGCATGTTGAGTGAGCTGTGTACTCACAGTATATCCATCTCTGACCGTTAGGCTGACGCACTGACTGAAGCCAGTGATCTGGGGTGTGCATGTGTGTATATGCAAGTACATGCAGCTTAATGCACCATGAGTAATGACGAGTTCTGCTGTTCATCCTCTTTTTTTTTGTTTTTTTTCAGCCCTGCAGTGAGCTATGGGTCAGTATACTGTAGATCAGGGCATCTTAGATAGGTGACTGCTAAGGACAGTCAGACCACACCACCACCACTACTAGTCCACCGCTGCTGCTACTATTACTGCTGCATGCCATGTATTAAAAAAGGACTGAGGAGAAGAAAAGGTGCAGTGAAGGAATATGAGAGCAGACGAAAAAAGGAGGCGTAAGAAGGAACTGTTGAAGCAGGACTGTGGAGAGATGGAGTGGCACGGCATTGAAAAAGGCAGCAGGTTTTCTTTGGCTTTTGTATGTGTGCGTCTGCCCAAACTGTGGCCAAGTTCCTAAAATAAAATACAGTTGAAGCAGACACCTGGCATGAACAGTATAATAATGCCCCCCCCCCTCTCTGTCTGGACCTTGAACACAAAAGAGCCTTCTTTACATGTCTAACCAGAGCAGATGGCACGGGTGTATTGTACAGGAGGTGTGTATGTGTATGTGTGTGTGTGTGTGTGTGTGTGTGTGTGTGTGTGTGTGTGTGTGTTAGAGGCAAAAAAGGGTGAAGGGGGCAGGTGTTTTAGTGAAAAGATATATATCAAACAGAAGAAAAGCACATAGCCTACAGACACAGCAACTTCATTTGTGTACCAGGATGACTTTGTTTCTCTTAGACAAAGATCTAGTCCAAACACACTTCAGCCACTACTGTAGAAAGTAGACACAAATAGCAACATGGCAACTGGAGGACTGTTAAGGACATCTTTTGTTGTTGCAATAGTTTTTATTCTTGGATGTTTGAACTGTCGAAAGACTTTTGCACATCAGTGTGTGGATATAGAAAGAGATGAAAAGAGCTGATAAAGTAGTGAGAGGGAGACACAGGAGGGTGGGGAACCATGGGGACAACATGTAGTACTTCAAAGGTGTCCTACTAACAATACTCTCCACCTGACGGACAGACTGATGGGTGCTCAGTCATCCTAACAGAGAGAGACACAGATGAAACACAGAGACAAAGAGAGACAAACGTGGTCCAAGGATTGGAGAATTAAAACAAAATGGGCTCAAAAGAGCAAGTGCAACAAAGGAACAGCGAAGTTGAGTTTGATAAAAGAAGGCATGACATTTAAAGACAGCAGGGCCAAAGAGGGATGAGTGGGTGAGTCAGAAAGAAAAAAAAAAAACAACATTTCTGCAAAGGCATCGTTTTGCTGTTCTTCTGGGCTGGCAGTGACCTGAATTTGTCAAATTACCAACACTTTAAATGCCAGATTGCTCTCTTGATGCACACATGTATCTTTGAACCTGGCCTCTGTATTGTTTTCAGAAAGCGTGTGCTACTAAATACTCAAAATGTCTTACACTGAGCTCACCTCATGCATACACAATAGCTTCCGCAGCTTCCTTGTGATGAAATCTGTTTGGCTAAGTTCCACTGAGAGGTGGAGAGATTATGCAGAGTCAGGAGAATCGCTAGACTCTTTTGGGACGGGACAGACAACATGCTAAACGCTGTGATGCTTCTTTCAAATCACCTCCGGGCTAAACAGACAGAAAATTTCCGGCACAGTAAATATGCTAAGTGCCTTCCCACATACAGCAGGGCAGCATGCAAGCCTCCATATATACACACAAAACAATAATGGAGATGTTTAAGCAGAGTTGTGCCAGGAGCTGAAGCAAACAGTGTTTGTGTTTTATCAGCTGAGCCTTGTCTCATTAGCTCAGCATCAAAATTGTGTTAGAGTAAACACTATGGTCTGCAGTGTTTTCACTGATTCATCAGATTTCTCTTCACACATTGCCTGGACAGCTTATGTCCGTGCAATGCAACACTGCATAAATGAATTACATTTGTATTTATTTTTACGCAGCTGTCTAATTTTTCTCACTCTGAATATAATTATCATTGTGTGTGCCTCTCTCTCTCCGTCTCTCCAGGTTGTTTCCAGCTATGTAATGTCTTTCGTCAGAACATGGAGATAGACCAGTGTCTTCTGGAGTCTCTCCCTATCGGCCAGCGCCAGCGCTTGGTCAGGAGGATGCGCTGCGACCAAATAAGGGCGTACTACGAGAGGGAAAAGAACCTTCAGCGCCAGCAAGGTGGAGTCAAGGTTCGAGCCCCGGCCACCCATCGCAAGAAGCACCGCGTCCGTTTCAGCTCCGCTAATGTCATACAGGATGCCATCATTCGCCATGACGACAAAGAAGGTGTGTAGTGTATGTTGGTGCAAGTGGCACGGTGAAAGGGTGCACATCTGTGGTTGGTTTCGTGACAAAGTAGAAGTGCGTGCT
This sequence comes from Selene dorsalis, assembly GCA_900303245.1. NCBI lineage: Eukaryota > Metazoa > Chordata > Actinopteri > Carangiformes > Carangidae > Selene > Selene dorsalis. The sequence goes on from OMNW01003296.1 coordinate 39,231, forward strand.
GAGGTGAACACAGGAAACATTTGAGGAACAGGACTACCCACTGGATTTGTTTGATGGCCCTGGTGATTTGTGTGACATACACACGCACGCACACACACGCACACACAGAGCAGTGGGCCAAAAGAGTGCTGCTGACTGCAGGTAACACAATTTGTTCTGCTGGAATCTGTCCACTTGACCAAGGAGAACAGGGTGCAGCTTTTATCCTGATACAAACAGCTCTGAAAAGCAGAAATACCTTAGCAGCAATTATTATGTCTGCTGTTGAGAGCAAACAGAAGTTCAACACAATGACAGTTATGAAATAACTATTTTCCTTTTGTTTTCTGACATCTACCTCATTCAGAGGCAGTGACAAGAGCAGTATGAACGTTTCTTTAGAGATAAACAAAATCTGTTGTGGTGAACGTAACCACTGGACATATGACACAGCTGCTGGCTGACACAGGTCTGATGAGGGAATAACTGATGTGTGGCACTAGTGTTTAATTGTCTGTGGATTCATGTGTGTTCTCATGTTTCTAAACCAAACACAAAGTAATGCATCAAAACAAACATTAGCATGTTAAAATATTAGTTCAGGAACAGTGAATAGTGGGCATCGCTGTAACCATTCAAACATTTGTGTCAAACAAAGGTAGCTTGCCAATACTGGGTGTACATGAGTGATTTTTGTTCTCTATAAATACAGATGACATTGAAGATAAAAATAGTCCAGATAAATCAGTGTCTAAAAAAATATTAAAAAGAGGATTTGATGAACTTTACTCATTACTGCAGAGCAGCCGTGTTACTTCAACTGCTTTTAGTGGCCATCTATTAAAAATGTCATTTGTATCTGACAATGTTTCTACGTGTGTATCTTTGTGTAGTGCGCATTTGTGCATTTATCCATTCTTAATGAGGCTAAAGGACTGTGAGAGCTTTTCTTAGACAAACAATAAATCATCTCCTCCCTTAGGCCTCAGGTTTTAGTAGAACTGTCTGCCAGTAAAAAAAATACATCTAATTCTCAGACTGTTTTTATGGATTTCTGACAAAGTCTTCACACTTTACTCTTAAGTAACATTTGTCTAACCTTACTGTCTATCTTTTTGTCTATGCCAGTCATTTGCCAGTCATTTACCCAGCTGTCAGGGTGTATCTGTGTCAGTCCTACCAGCAGTCTTTGCAGGTCACTGTGCTAATCTCTGCTCCCTGGCTGCCAAGGAGGTTCAGCTGGGGTCTGTGGGAGCAGCTGGTGTGCCATTGCAACAGCCAGACTAAAACCAGGGTTCCTTGGCTTGGCATGAATCAGATCTGGTACCGCTCTGCCCAATGCCCACCTACCACTCATGCTCCTCCATGCCCTCAAAACTGGTACCTGTACACTGTTTGCTCTGCGAAGGGAAAGTCGTTTTGGTGATGTTCACTGAAGGCATTGGATCTAGACTAAACAAATTAATAGACTGAAGCACAGAAGCCACTGCATGTGGGGCAGATTTTACCAGACTCAAAGAGTCAAGGGGTTACATTGTGGTCTGTTCATGTCATGTTGGCCTGTCTGTTCTTGATTTAATATCTGCATGTCACTCTGCGTGGGACAGTGTGTCTGTCCGAACCAAAATCACCAAACCAAATCAGTTGACTTTGATGATGGCTCTTAAGCATTGCTCAATGGTGCAGATTTACTGAGTAGCAGGTTTTCTCCCCACTACAGCTTGAGTTACCTCTCTTCTTCTTTTGCACAGTGTGATTTGTTCTTAGATTTGCCTCAGGCTAGGACCCTCCCATGAGTAATGTGGGAACATTTCTGGATCATTTCCCCTTACTACAGAAGCATTTTAAGAGAAGAGGGAATGTGTATCCACACGTGTTACAAGAGCCTAGGGGTTAATCTGGTAGATGGGAGTAAAATAGTAAGGAATTTGCAACTGTGACTCGTTGACAGTACCAGGAAAACCCAGTATTTTTCCTAGAAAGCAGAGTACGACCCAAATATAAAAAATAGTATATGTGAATTTCCATTTCCTTTATATGATGCAAGTGGTTTCATCATGTCAAATTCACCACCAGCAAAGTATGATGACTTCTCCATTATTTTATTTTATATCAGTATTATTTGTAAACCATCATCTTGTTCATTTTCCCAAGTGTAACATGTTAATTGAGACTGATGGACTGTTAGAACATCATAGGATGATTAGACCTGTAATGTTTCTGTTATCTTGAATGAACCGTGCATGTTTTAAACCTACTTTGTTTTCAGTTTTCATCACCATGTGTCCCAGATGGTGACTTGTACAAAAAAGAAAAAAAAATGCTGGAAAGATATTTTGGTCGCTCAACATTGTTTTTGAGAACCCGTGAGAGAGAAGATAGAGATTAGCCAAATAATGTCAGGGAGGAAACAACACAAGAAACAAAGACGGGAAGAAAATGAAATTAGAGAGATAGCGAGACTGGGTGGAGGCACATGTTATGTCCTAATTAAAGCCTGTCTTTTAGCACTTGGGATTACAGTCACAGATAAGTACAGAAACTAAGTTTGCTAACACCACAGCCAGGTATTCAGAAGATATCGGTCACACAAAATCACAAAGGATTTATTTTCTTATCGGTTGTCTTGTGCAGGAAATAAGATGAAGGAGACTGAGATAAGAAGAAGCGGGGTGGAGAAAAAGAGGAAAGGATGAGCACAGATGGTAAATGAAAAAATTGGAAAGCTCAAGAAATTGAAAGGCAACAGGGAAGAAGCATCACGTTCGAGAGGATATTGTGAGGTTAGAGTGAAAAAATTCTAATAGTACAGTAGTTTGATATGAGTACACCATAGCTCATCTCGCTCCTCTGTCCCTGTCATGTGTAAACATCTGGCTCACTTGCGTTTTGACATTTGGTGAAATTGCTTTCCCCAAACCAATATCTTAACGTCATCAAAGCGAGGCACCAGTGGAAAGGCAGCAGCTGTTGTCCTTGCAGCCATGGAGCCTACAGTCAGTTTGTATTATGTCCTCCACTTTGAACAGAATAATGATATTAAATATGACATTTTGGTGTCATGTGATTTTGCAGAGTCCTTCTCTTACCGGTTCCTGGCCAGTCAAATCTTTACAAAGGCAAACAGCAATTCATGTAAATTTAAGAAATATTTTCTTTTGAAGAGACGAGTCTTCTTAAATTGTTTTTAAGTTAAATGCTTAAACTTCCAAGTAGTAAAAATTGATGGATAACAAAGACACTCATGGCCCCTTCAAAGAATAATTCCCACTCTTTTTGTTGTAATTTTTTTTTACTAGCACAGTCCTTGAGTCAAAGCCCCACTTGTGCTAAATATCAGTCATATTACCAAGTGGTAACCACTCCCAGTTCTCTTCAGTGGGGACACCAAACCAAGCCAGAAGCAGTGTTGGTGGGGATTGTACCCAGATAGCATTAATGGACAAGTGCTTTCCCCTTGTGCTCATGTTTTGTGTGAGTGTGTGAGAGTTTGCATGCTTATTTGTCAAGAGGTTTAGATGTTCTGGCGCTTGCTGAGAGTGTAATTACTGTATATTGTGCCTGCGTACAGAGTTGTCTGAATACCCACCTTCCATTATTGATCAGTGTGTATAGATCCATCCCGCAGGCACAGCACAGTGACTCACAGGCTCCAATCAGATGAAGTGAAACAACAGTAATAGCTTTCAGTCCTGTGTGGTGTTTTGGAGCACTGCTTTAGACACAATTCTTGAAATTGAATCATACCATGGCTAAAATAAGAATGCTATGTGTGCCAGAGCCAGTGTTATACAATGTTTAGCCATTTGTGTTGATGCAGCCGCAGCCTCCAGATTAGTGCAGTGAAGCTTCTTAGCAAACGGAGCTGCCAATTTTCTGGAGGTTTAAACAGGCCTTTGTCCAGCTGACTCCAGCCCTTAAATACTTCTTAAACCAGAAGATCTCTCCAACAAGGTGTTGCTGCTGCTGTTTGTCCTTCTTAATCCTCAGCATTGTCCACAGATCAATATTTTAATTATCACGCAGTAGAGGCATTTATCTCTGCTTTATGTATAGAGGTGTTCATGCAGGAAATCGCATTCTCTCCACTCTTGTTTTAATTGTAGTGGCTGTGCCGGACAGCACTGCAGCTGAAGTTGAAAATCAATGTAGCACTCAGAGCAGCAGTGATGTGGTGGGAACCTTGAGACATTTAGCTGCCTTTTAGTTATCAGTCAGCTTGCTGTCACCACCACTTCACATCGATCCAACACTCAGGTGTCCTGCTCAGCGGAGAAAACATGTCACACTGTTACTACTCGCCACTTTGGGTTATATAATTAATCTTTCCAGAGGGTGAAACACAAACCAGTGAGAGCAGAGGAGGAGACATAAGTGGAGTGAATATGAATGTTAGTGGAATACATTGATATCTTTCTGCAGGAGAGCATGCTGGGATTAAAGGCATGTCAACCACCTGTCATGTACTTGACAGAACGGGGCCTGGGCCCACAGAGGTGGTAGAGAAGCGCCTCATGATATATTTTCCTGGAATCTAATTTAAAACCTTATGACTCTGTTTCATACAGAAGGGATCCGTTAATATCAACTGCATCATCAGGCAGTATATTGGAAATTTTCACAGACTATGGTGTTTATTGAGCGTCTAATATTAAACCTCTGGTTCACTTTGATGACTCATCATTGTTGCTTCAGGGGTTCAGCCGTACAAGTTGGTATGAGAGGAAACAAAGGATGTAAGAGGATGACAAATAGGTTGTGACAAATCCTTTATAAATTTATTTTCTCACAGAGGCGTGAGAGTGCACAGTTTGAAGTTGACTTCAGTTTAGATAACCCTGTTCTATATACAAATATTTAACTTAACATTAAGGAAGAGTCATCAATATGTCTAGCGATACTTTTATCCCAAACATAGCCAGTCTGACAACTGATTATAACACAGTCACCTATTTGCAGTCCCTGCGTTGGTTCATTGTGGTGTTCACAAACAAGAATTTGCATTTTCATTGTCATTGTGTTTGCTCGATTTCCTTAGGAGACTTCACACATACCAAATTGTAAAAAGGGGAACCACAGAGAGAACCTTACTTTTGTATTATTATGATAATTTTTTTCTCTATTACGGTGGTTATTTACAGTGTCTAATCCAGCCACCGCAGATTAGTCAGTTGAAATACACTTGAAATATATTGGATGTAAGTGTGTAGCATTGTTGCCAAGACTTTGTCTCAAGTGGGCAGGAGAAGCCTGATCCATCTTACAGAGTTCATCATAAGAGAATCTGCATTTAGAGTTAAGTGTTATTGGAAAACTGTACCGTGCCTTTTTCCCATCAGACTCAGAACACAGGAAAAATGTCTGAGCTCATTTCAGAAACATGGGGCAGTGAGGTGAGACCGTCCCTGTTATGACTATGACTGAGTGATGAGGACAAAAGAGGCATAAGCATTTATAAAGGTAAGGGATTTGAACAGAATCTCACATGGGCCAGCCCAGGAGTACACTGTACACAGGGAGAGTATGTGTGTTTGTTGGATGAAGAAAATTGGCAATACTGCTGTAAGTGGCATTTTATGGAGGTTACATTACTAAGATCTTATCAAATGCATGGAATATCACGGCCCAGTGAGGTAAGGAGGAGGCGAAGAATCGAAAGAAGGGGCTGAAGAAAAGTACATTTAATCTTGTACTGCATCTATAAAACATGCTCATTCAGTATCTACACATCTACTTCAGGTAGAGAGAATAGTATTGTTATCACTAACACTCCTTGGTGTGGAGGTTAGTGATATTGTGTCATAGCATAGGATAGTACGTTAAATGTTTTTTTTTTTCAAGAGTGCTGATGTTTTTGTTTTGTTTGTATCCTTTTCTGTGTGGGAAAGGGCTCCAGAGATCCGACGATGCTGTATGCAAGTTAACATGAAAACAAGTAGACAGACATTTTGTCAGCCTGAATGACAGTACAGATCTCACGGTGAGCAGACAAGTTATTAGGAGTCTGACAGCTAAATTGTACATGTTTGATTCACTGCTCAGATTATGAGTTGTACAGCTCTCACAGAGAAATGCAGGTTTATCCATGTGAAATGGTAAAATGTTTTTGGTTCATAATGAAACAGTCTAGACCAGAGAGTGATTAGACTGTAGCAGAGGACGTAAGTAGAGTGGCGAGGCCTATCCTTCAATATGACCAGGATGCATTGTGTTCTCACTGTGAAGGGAACGTGGACACATGTGGCCCAGACCACCTCCTGAATGCATTTTGGGTGCAATCACACCTGTATTTAGTGATTGGATCTCCCGACATGGATGTTCACATGTGCCTGAATGGGGTCTTCGTTTTAGTTTGGCTGTAGGTATAGGCTGTGTGTGATATCGTAGCATCCCTCAGTAATGAAGCGAGGAGGTGCCAGCTCTGTATTCATCGACGCAGCACACCAGAGCAACAAACCTATCTGGGTGACAGTGTGTGATCTCTTCCTAGAGAAGCAGGGGCCTGCACTGTCCTTGCTCACCCTCTGCCAGTCACATGTAGGCAAGGATCATAGGTAGCTAAGATGACTGATGTCTAAATGTCATGCATTCACTGACATCCTGGAAAATCTGTAACTGCAGTAAGCTGTCCTTCTTGACTTAGCTGCACATAACACAGCCTCAAGGAGACAGTAACACTGTCACATAGATACACAGTATATATACATTATAGTAGTTAACCCAGTTGTTACAGTATCACTATAGAGATGTGGTGCTGAATTAATTGATGTCTTTCATTGGGAAGGTGGGCTCATGAGCGTCGGGGGGTTCTTTAACATCTGGAAACACATTTAGTCCAGGACACCTAGGTAGCAATTCCTCATGCATATTGAATGTGTCTGTACCTTATTTAGGTTTTCCTCTCATCCACTCTCTGGTTCTCCCTCTTTTCTGCTCTTCCTACCAGTTCAGATCTGGTTGCCATGGAAACTCCACATATATCTCGAACAGCTGTTTTGCAATTTTCTACAAAATGACGGCTGACTTTGCCTCATGCCCACTCTCCATTTCCCTACTATCATCACCCTCCTGATGGAGTAACACACACATGCACACTGATATACGCAGGTCCAAAGATTGAGATCAGCACATACTGTATATCAATTACCTAGTGACATAAAAAGATTTAACATAAAGTGAAATTGACTGTGGTTGCTGTGGGACAAAGGTATATCTGCTCTCCTGTACCTGCTGTGTAAATCACTCATTGGCTATAAATCTTCATGATGTCTGGGGTCTTTTTCCCTTTCAGCTCCATTACAAGAGAGATAAACATGGTCATTCTTTACTGCAAACCCTCAACACCATGTAAATACTCTCAACATGCTTCTCCCGTGTGCTATTCATGTACCATTTCATTCATTTCATTTGCAGTGAATAAAATCAAATTTTACGGCTGGAATTCACATTTCAACCAAGACTGGGCGACTAAAATTACTTGTTGGCATTTTCAACGGCTTTAGAGCTTTAAGCCATTTTTATCCCTTCTGGTACTGACTTTATGGCTTCGAGTCTCTGTGGTTTCAATCACTTAAAACAATAAACCAGTTGGAATTATGTTGTAAATCTGTAAAACAACTTAACACTTCATTCATTCCTGACAATGCTGGTATACTTAGTACTGATGCACACTGCACAGTGGCTAACTGGCTGATCATGATTAATCTGCCAATTTTACAACACTACTATTGATTGTTGTTGTCCATACTGTCAGACAATCACTGTGCCTTGTTTATTACTGCTTAAGTGTCGATATGTGGCTCATGACCTCTGACCCCGCTTCGACACATTTCATTCATTTTCCATAAAACTCAGGTAAGCTCCTGTCAACGCTGTCTTTTAACAGCTCAAGAGAGAGAAGAGACTGTCCTGTTCACCGGGAATCACCGAGATGTGTGTATATATATACATATCTATATTTTTATTAAGAAGCTAATCGTGTTATGCGTTTCATAGAAATCTCTTCTCCTCCTTCACTAATAAGCAAACCAGTGAGATACTGTTGGATAGAGGGAAAGAACATTCTCGATAAATACTTTTTCCTTATATAAACCTTAATTGGTGGTTTACAGTCCTGAGCGTCTACAGTGTGTTGAGGAATTGGGAGACGATTGTACTGATTGTCTCTAATGTTGGCCATTTTGTTTCTCATCAACCATTCACAGGCCATTAATCTGTGAAGGCCATTAGAGGCCTGGAAAAGTGTCAATGTGCAGTATGTGACCTGTTTGTTGTGTGTGCAGAACTTCTAAAAGGATGAAATGACAGAACTGACAGAAAAGGAACCTATACTGTACATGTATGTCAGTTATTTCTTTCTTTCTTGCCAGTCTGTTGCTTTATGACTGTACAGTGTTGTACAGTGACCATGTTTATCTGTGTTTATCTGGCAAACTATACCCGGTGCACATCTGTACACATTTTAGTGGCAATTAGTGACAATATTTAGCAACACTTTCCCACAAAAACTGAATAGTGTAATATGGGGTTCAAACAGTAGCAGAGAACTCAGATGTTCCTAAGACAGTATATTATTTCCATGTTTATGGTGTTGCATTATATTGTGGTCCAGGTTTGTCCATTTGGCAGTACAGTAGAGTAACACTTGCAGGGGAAATGGCTGGTCTTTGACTGTAAGTGTGCATTTATAAAAAGTGGTAATATCTTCACACAAGCACCAGATAACTGTGTGTAGCCTGGATGAGTTACTTAAGCATGTCTGTCTAGATAATGACTCTTTTAGTGAAATGACCTCATGGGGGGGGTCATCAGCAGGGTTCATTAGTTGGAATTATCACCATGGTAATTACCGTGACTACTGTCTTCAGAGTCACCAGCTTTGGTTAGAAGACTACAGTGTGTGTGTGTGTGTGTGTGTGTCTGCGTGTATGTAGTGGGATTGCGTGACAGTGGTGGTTGTTTTGCTGGTACAAGGTCTTCCAATGTTTAGTCAGTACCCATCTAGTGGTGTCAGTGTCTGTGAAATCACATATGTCCAAACCATAACGCCCCACCTCCCCCTGTCCTCACCCTCTCCTGTTTGTCCATCCCACTCTATTTATCTGTCACACACTCCAGTATGTCCCCCTCCTCTTTTCCCTTCTCTCACTATCTCCTGCTGGGTTTGCTTTTATTTTGCGTACATGTTGAAAAAATTTGTCAGGCTCTGGTATAATCACAGTGATCATGTATAGCCTGCCACTCTCAGGACATCTCTTTATGGAAGTTGTTTGTAAGGGGTTGTGTTTACATCAGTAGATCTGTGTCAGTGTGTGAGTGGGTTGTGCAGCTCACTGGAGCTCACAGTGTGTGAAGTTAACATTTGTGACCCAGAGGCTTTGTGACTTGCTACTGGAACATGGAGCAACCAAGCACACACACAGCCTTAACACTGATCCACAGTGACACGTCAATGACAGTCAGAGGACCCTCAACATATATTGGTTTTGATAGTGAGTGACAAGGATCAGTGTGGGTGCTCTGTGTGTTGTGTCTGCTTTATATACCCTAAGCATCTTGTCTGTCTTCATGTACAGCAGGTGTTAACATATAGCTGTCTTTTGTCCTGCAGTGTTGCGGCTCCTGAAGGAGGGAGCAGACCTCAACAGCCCCATTCCTTCTGGTGGATCCTTGCTGCACCTGGTAAGATAAAACTGATCAGATGATGATCACCAAATTCAAGAAATTAGCCATTGTGTGTATGTGCATAAAAAAGAATAAAATGACCATTATCTTGCACAAACGGTGCTGCTGATATTAATATTATATCAACCTGTTCTTTGTCCTCTACAAGAGGGCAAGAAGAGGTTGTCACTCCTCTGACATGACATGACAATAGCCCCAAAAATCATTCTTTATGCTTGTATCAGTATTTTGTTAATTCCTGCCATGTAGCAGCACAAGCATTACATTTCCACATACACCAGCCACCATGCATTTAACCATTCATGTGTATTGTTTATTGTAAGTAACACCTCAGGGAATATACATTTCTGCAATCTAATTCTATGGAATCTACTGCTCTTGCACTCTGCAGTGTGCTCGCCACGACAATGTGTTTGCAGCAGAGGTTCTGATCGAGCGAGGCCTAAATGTCAACCTGCAGGATGAGGACCTGTGGACAGCTCTGCATGTAGCGTGTGTGTGCGACCACGCAGACGTGGTGCTTCTGCTGCTGCTGGTGAGAAATACACACGCAAGCTTGGACATGGAATATACCGTGGGGGTGTTTTTTTTTTTCTTCTTCTTCTGTACCACAAATACACACACAGACATGCATGGATACACTTCTTGGATGGAATCTGTGGTATAATATTCTTGTTGATCCTTGTGTGAATCCAAGCATGTCAGCTACAAATTAGATAATGTTTGGGAATAGCTTGGCAAAAAAAAGCTTCATGTTTTGAATTAGCTTTGAACCAGTAGCTCCATTCACATTAGTCATCCAGAATTCTCTGTCCAAGTGGAGCATCTTCCAGTGATGAGGGGTTTTGGATTATGGCGTGTCTGAAATGCGACTTTGCGTTCTCAAACAAACTGTGCTCAATCACTGAACATGAGGATATTTCGAAATTCGGCATTAGCATGATATCAAAGAGAGAGCCTGTTCTGCTGAGGATGTCTTGACAAGAGCTGTGGTTGCACTGATTAGGTCCATAACGACAGCAGGCCCAGCTGCAGGGGAGGGCATGCACATCCAGTCCAGTCACTCAGTGGGCTGGGTCTGCTCTGCTGGTGTTGATTAGACCTAGAGAGAGTTGCAGCCTGAAGCTCGGTAGAGTCCTATGCTGCCTGGTTCTGCTGATTGGCTCCTGAGTGATTGCTGGCCGCCCGTCTATGGAGCAGGAAAGAGGCGTTCCTGAGAGGAATGGATATGTTTGAAAAGCTGCCAGCCAAAGGGTGTGCAGAGTGAATTTGTCATCCTGCACTGACTGTATGACTGTTGGGTTCATGTATGTGTTGGGTGTTTTCTATTTGCATGCATTTAATTTTCCTGCAAGCAAAGATTCATGCAGGCTGTCTTAGTAGAGCAGGGTGTGATATAGATATGCCAAATGCAATTTATGCAGGGAGTTACGCTCTCATGAAAGGCGATACCATGAGAGAGAGAAAGAGGGTGAAATAGAGAGAGAGATTTAACACTGCTCCCAGGGAGGCAGTAACTAAATGTCTACCATTCACTACCAAGACAGACGTAGTTCCTAGCAAATGAGATCATATTCACACTGAACTGACTGTGTTGGAAGAGTGCAGGGGGTTAGGAGACAAGAGAACATTTCTAAGAAATTCAAAGAATCGGATTCAACACTGTAAAAAGTGTGAAACGATTTTTCCCAACTTAATCCAGCAATGTCAGAACATGTCTTTCATCTCTCACAGCCCGGATGCCCTTTGATACTGTGTTCTTATTCATTTGACAGCATCCGCATCTGTTTGCATGTGAGTGTGGCCTTGTGCCTGCTTGTTTGGTTGTGAATATTTCATCCTGAAGGTTTAGAGGGAAGATTTAAAATGTCTCAATTTCCCAAATAGTGCATTTTTCCCCTTTAGGGTAAGATAAACACTTGAGTTTTTCCCCTTGTATAATCAGCAGCAATGAAGTTGGTCGCTGAAAGAGGAGCCCTAGGCTTTTCCGGTCTACCAGGGTAAAAATAGCTTCAGTCAAGCCATATTTCCAGTAGAGTTGCAATACGCTTTTTCTTCTATTCATCTATTTTGACACCCATCTCCTCCACGACATACCCTGCCTGCCAATACCCAGTCACTCTGCTCTGTTCTCAGGCTGCTCCCTTATCAGGACAGTAAATGAGAGATCTTCCCCCTAAATACACAGTTACGGGTTTACACTTTAATGAGAAATGGAAAAGTGGTCTTGAGTGGCAGCCTTATCTTTGATTGGCACAGGAAGGAATAATGCTGTTAATATGTACTAATCTATTATGTCCTACTCCACCATCTCTTTCTCCATTTCCCCCTCCCCTCGTTCTCTGCTTTTCTGTCCTTGATTTCCTGTCTCCAGTTTCTACACAGAGCAGCGGAGCGGTGGTTTTTGCTGACAGAGATGTTACCAAGCTTGTCATGTGGGGAAAGTGTGGGGGTTGATGAGAAGTCTGGGTGCATTGTTGCTCTGTGTCCGGATTGCCAGTAATGTTAATTCTCTTATCTCTTGCTTCCAAACAGCAGGACAGGGAGTAAGCCGTTTCTAAACTCTCTCATTCCCAACTCATTCCTAAACCTATTCCTAGCTTGAGCTCTGGTTAATGTTCACCAGTGAGACCCTGGCAGGATTAACTGGAGGTGGATTGTCACCAGGCAAATAAGAACATGACAGGGTGTGTCGTCTATTTGAGTAATTTCCAAAAATATTACACTTGTGGTGTAATATTTAATTGTGAAAATACACAGGAATTATCAAGAAAAACCAGACTGAGCTCTCTACCTTTTCCTACTTATTTTCATGTCCAGCACTTAACCAGACTTGGCTCATATACATGCATCATGATAGCTCAACTGAGGTTCTTGATCTCCATCTGGTACATCTTAGCTGGCACTATATTCAATCCAGCGCCCACAAGATACTTATCAAATCATATTTTTCTAGTCGCTCAATTATGTCTTCCTAATTTCGTTTCTTATGAATCCCAGAAAAAAGCTGTGGTGAGCGATTTGGGTTAATTACAGACTTGCCCTAATTCTGCATCAATATCTCTCAAATGCAAGTTTTTACATTTTGAGTACAGAATATGTAAACTCTTTAAGTTCATGAAGATAATCACTGTCTTAAACTGCTGACCACCACTGCATTTCACCAAAGAGGAAAATGCTTTTTTTTTCTTTTTCGCCTGTCATAATGTTTTTCTTTGGGAGATAATAGCTTTTATTCTCTGAAATTCTGCAGGAGAAGGTGCCACTCTGCCGCCATGTGATCGACAGGAGAGTGGCTCTGTTCCAAAGTGTTATTTCTAATCTTACAATCCAAATCCCAGTCGAGTTACAGTTACAGAATTGACCCACTTTCTGTGCTCTTAAATGATGAGTTTAAAACTTCTGAGCTCTGAGTGCTTTGAAGTCAAACGATTAACCTCCAGCCCCTGGCTGCACTGAACTCCACTTCACACCAGTTGATTTTTTATTTTTTTTTTAGGTGGGGAGTTGTCTGCTAATAACATAGCCCTTCTCCCTCCTCTAAACAGGACAGTGGTCCATTAAATAACTGTTGCAGGTGTCTCAGTTTTTTTTTTAATTCTCAACTCTGCAAATTCTGACATCATAAAGAAAAAAATTTTGAAATATTTTCATGACGTGCAAAATTAGTGAATAGATTCATGGTTAAGTATAGTACACCGAAATCACTTAATGTCTGTTGCTGATGCACATGTTAGTATATATTTTATACTGAAACAAATTTTACTAGTTGAAAGATGTGGTACATAACGTGCACTCAGTTTATGCCACATTCATCCATTATCTCACGCCATTCATCACACCCATGCATATACTCATGCACTGATGGAATAGCCATCAGTTTAGGGTTCAGTGTATTGCCCAGTGACCCACTCTGTGTTCTGAGCCCTAACTATGTTTCCCTGTATCAGCATCTGTACAATGGTCAATATGCAGTAATAGCAGAAAGTACACAATGCAAACAAAAAGGTTTTACATTTGATTCGAAAATAGTACGATGATAATAAACTTTGTCCAACAGATGTATCAAAGCCGAGGAGATGTTGTGTGCAGTCCGTGAAAATGGGTCCATAAAAGCCCATAAAACAGCATGTCTTTGCCACAGTTTAAAAAATATAAATAGCAGTATGTACATGGGTATATAATCTATTGAGAATTTGTAGAGATGAGATACAAAAACTGAACCCTTTGCATTGATTATATTTACACTGTACCCTGACAGAACCCAGCTCAGCAGTAATTGGCAGTTACTGCAGGTAACAATTGCCATTATATTATAAGCATGTGCAGCTCGGTCATAACAGATTTCCATCTCCGAGGTGGATCCATCATATTGTGGCGGAGAGCGTGTCGGGGTCAGAAGTCAACTTGTTAACTCCTTGTAGCCCGCGCTGCTGCCAGCCGGCACAGACTCGTTTATATCTGTCAGCACTTATCATGTGAGCTCAGACGCATGATTTATGTCTCTCGATCAATGGCCTACACATCATGCTTACTTCACCATAATTCGTAGGAGTCTGTTGGTCTTGGTGCTTTGTGTGGCATAGAGGGAACCCTGCAGACATCATTCCTACAATGACAGTGTCCTGTAAATCATTTCCACATTTATTTAGTACATTTGTAGTTCATTTTTTGCATTGTTGTGTTAAACTGGTTCACCTTAAGATAATAACTGTCTCACGCTGTCAGTCTGTCACAGGTTGTGGAGCCTTTTAAAAAAAACACCTATGAGTGAAAGTGGTCAGTGGTGCAGCAGGTTCCTGACAGACAGAGCAAGATATATCTGTCAGTCAGCTGATAACTTCATCAAGCCTGACTCCCACTGACTTTTACTGAACCTTGAAGTGAATTGTCTGGGTTAGCACACCTCTTTACTACGTGATCCAGCAAACACACGCGCACACACACACACACACTCACAAAAAATACACAGAGGTTCCCTGACAGCAGCCATCAAGTTTACGAGGAATTTGATTACTGTTTGGGAGCAAAGCACAAATAAAACGTATTTCGACCAAGCAGTCCAAATTTGACATTAGATGCTGAAAGGGTCAACGTGTGTGTGTGTGTTTGTACTCCTATCATTGTGAGGACAAGTGTGAATTTTAAACCTTTGAAGTGAGGACCATTTTGTAAAGTGAGGACATGTAGGCTGGTCCTCACCATATCTTCATTGTAATGGCTTCTAGAGGCTGTTTTTTATGCTTTTCTCCAAGTTTCGGAGTGGTCGTCAGAAAGATGCCAATATGGGGAAAATGTGTGGAAAAACTTATTGTGTGTGTATTTCTTGGATACACACACTTTTTGCTCTCTGCTGCCCCCTACTGTCACTACAGTACTAAGTACAGTACTAACCACATAAAGGTCTGTTCAATGCTGGTACACTATATGCCTGAGGTGATCTTATCCTAAGTGAATAGCTTTAAGCAGGTGTTCTTCTCTTTTCCTTGCACTTTACATGACCAACACACTCATT
>OMNW01003299.1:11953-25059 GCA_900303245.1 Selene dorsalis
CCTTGTTCCATCAAATGAAGCCTGCAGAGGAGTCTATGTAGCTTAAAGCAGAAGTTCAGTTTTTTGCAACCTGGACCTTATTTCTAGCATAAGATACGTTCATTTACTCACCCAAACAACTTTGGTGTAACTTGGAGTCCTTCGGAAGAGATCCACTCGCGATCTACGTATATCCATATTGAGTTGTTGTGGCAACGATGCAGCGTCTAAATAAGACATTATCTGTGCTAGAAATAAGGTCCAGGTTGCAAAAAACGGAACTTCTCCTTTAAATTCAACTTGTAACTAGAAACACAAGTCAAAATGAATGATGATCAACTTTTTAACGTACCGCCAGTGTGTTGTTTACTTTAACAGTGATTAAGTCTAATTAAGTAAGAGGTTATTGTAGGCTACAAACAAGCGGCGCTAGGCCACATGTTCAGCGCAGATGTGAGTTGCCGTCGGAAATGTGACACAATGAGCTGAAGCTAGCCGTTAGCATGTGTTGGTTTCATTTTACAACCACTGGAAACAGCTGTTGGTGAGTAAAGGAATAAAGTTTTATGCTCAAGTCACAATATTTTGCCTTAAACAGCTGTTTATGCTAACGCTAGCTATGTAGCAATAGCAAAACCTCCAAACCTTTTAAGATGGCTTAGACGGAGCAGATCAGTCTGCACTACTTGGACAAAACCATAAATATGTGATTAAAATGATATTTTCCAGACTCAACCACTGTTTTTTAACTTTCATATGTAAATATGTAAATATGAACACGAACACAGAGCTCTCCAGTGCCAAACCCAAACTTGGACTAACTGCTAACAAACTTTACAGACACCAAAAATATGGTGTACAAAAATAAATAAACATAACAGTTAAATACAGTGGTGTGCCTTAATGACTCCCTTGTTTTGTTTTCCATCATAATAAAAAAAAAAAAAAGCAAATATTGCGAGCAGCGTCCCAGAACTGGTTGGTTTGTGTAATTGCAAACAGAAACAGAGTTGCTATGAACAAACCTGAGGCTGATTGTGACTCTTGATGGAAACAAAATGATTCATTAGATGATGATTCTGTGAAATTAAACAAAGGATTTTGTTTTTTTTTTTCCTCTTGTTGCCTGTTTGGTAATGTTTCTTGAACCTCCATTCAGCATCTCTTCCTCCTCCTCCTCCTTTATTTAGCTCCGCTCTGTGCATTTTACAACCATGATACCGCCTGTTTAAAGGACACACACTCAGCTGAAGCTGCAATTTGTGTTTGCGGTGGCCGTAAAGTCAATTAGAGTGAGGTTTCACCAGGAGCTCCAAGTTTGCTCTACTTCCTCTTAGGACAAGCTCAGAGAGTCTGTGCACTCTGATGCATAAAGACTTATGAGTACACGTCCATCTAACGGCTCAGAGTATCTCATTTTTAGCTCATATTACAAATGTTTCTCTGTGAATATGAATATTTATATTGGATATGGCTACAAAAAGCACAAAATACCATTGTGTTTTCAGAAAATTTTAAGAAATATATCATGATTAGAAATAAACTGTTTCTCCCAAAAGGCATAAAACAGTCAAGTAAAGTAATAATTAATTTTTTCCATCTATAAATATCTAGTTTGATGTTTTGTGTCATCCAGCGTCGTTGTCCTGATGAATATGTTGTATTAAATCTTGTGTTTTATGTTATCACAGGTGGATTTCTGCATAATGTTACAAAAGCTTGACTCTGTTGCTCTGGTCAAGGCTGCAGATAACAGGAGGTTAGTGTTTTTTTTTTTTGGAGGGGGAGTTTGCTCTGCAGTGACCTTGCAACAAATGGCTCAATTATCCTGAGGTACCAGCAGACTTCATGCATTCTTTGGTTAACCCCTCGCTGTCACACACAGTCAGTCACACACACACTCAGTCAAGTGTTCACTGGCCAAGGAGTTCAGAGGTCACCGCA
Source organism: Selene dorsalis (assembly GCA_900303245.1). NCBI lineage: Eukaryota > Metazoa > Chordata > Actinopteri > Carangiformes > Carangidae > Selene > Selene dorsalis. The sequence continues at coordinate 13,877 of OMNW01003299.1, forward strand.
CTCTTTACTTTTCTCTTCTCTTTTCCACTCAGACTAATTTGTTTGACTTAATGACCACCGCCTCGCAGGAGGAGTTCGACTTGCACAAAGTTATAGGAAGGGCAGCTGAAGTCAGATGCAGTAAAACGTCCCCATAATGCCAACTTAACTGTATGGACGCCATAAAATGCATCATAAAGACCCTTCGCAGTAAAAAAAAAAAAGATGTCTTTATACCACGGAGGCTGGTTTTTCTTCTGGGACAGTCAGGAGGGACAGTGGACATCTTTGTCTGGGTCCCTGCAATATTTTGGAGCATTTTTTTTATTGAAACATCGAGATGAACACTGTTAATCGCAGCCTGTTTACGATACCACTTTCTACACTCGTTGTAAGTAACATAACAACAAGTAACAGTATCTGCTGAATGCTTTAACTGTAAATATAAACATGTGGAAATGAGGGCGAACACAGGGAACTAAACCATTTTACTCCATTTATATAATGAGGGAAGCAATCTGAAGTAAATATGCAACACACAGACAGCTGGAGAAGTAAGATAAATCTCATCCCAATTCTCTACAAACTAGAAATTAATGCTGAAATTTGAAGATGTTTTTCAGACGCCGTTTGTTGCGACCCACCCAGGAGCTCCGGGTTTTGGGAAAAAAAAAGGGGAGGGGTGGGCTGTCAAGGGGGGCTGCCAGTAGGTTACCAAGGAGAAATATTAATTATTAACAAACATCTGTCTTCTCTGCAAAACCTGTCTGCTTTTGAAGGCTTCAGGTCATATCTTATAATATCAGTGACTGAAAAGACATAGCATGTTTATGACAGTGAAAGTGAAATTACAGTAGATAACGCTGCTGAACCAAAAACACTGGTGAGTGCAGTTTGGTTCAGTTAAATGAAAAGGAAGTACGTAAAGTGTTTCTCAATGTTAAGCACAACAGATGTTGTGAGTCTTGTGTCTGATTCCTGCAGTCTGCTGTGTCAAACTTTACATTTCTTCAGTTTGTGAACTAATGCATCATATTCGTTATCACATCTGTATTGTGCATTAAGCAGCGTTCATTATCTTCTGCTTATCTGGAATCAGGTCACAGTAACAGTGACAGATATATTAGGACTGTTGATTAAAGAATTTAAATGCAATTAATTAAGAGCGTCCATAGTTAATCACGACTGATTGCAAGTTAATTGCACATTTTTTTCATTTGTTCAAAATGTACATTAATTACAGATTCCCCCGTGAAGGTTGCTTTTGCTTATAAAAGAGTCTCATATTAATGCGGATGAATCTACATTATCCACACCCACACATTTCCTTATAAAGACGAGCAGAAAACGAACAGAGTGAGAAGCTTCTCCTCACAGGAGACAGCGGAGCAGCTCGGTGGCACTAACCTCAGCGGTCCTGGTGCTCCACGCTTTGTGCAAATGTAACTTTATTATACATTAACCAAAAACAATGACAAATTTTATGCAGAAATCCTTAAAAGGCCTCGATGCATTTGATATTTAAAAAAAAGAAAAGAAAAGACAAATGCTCACAGAGACGGTTAGCTTCTTAGGTTGTGACTGTGAGCGGACTCATTTCCAACATCTGATTCAAACTATGGGTCAGGGTCAAAGGTCAAAATAAGAGAATGTGCATTAATTAGAAAGTTGCATTTATGCAGATTATAGCTTCGACATCTTATATATATATATATAGAGAGAGATAGAAAATACATGACTCCTGCATCTGTATGATACATCTGTGTGTAAAATGTTAACAGATACATAAACAGGAAGTCTCGGCCTCCTCCACACCACTGATACAACCACACTGCAGTTCACTTAACGGCCACAGGTGTCACTAATAACACAGGTTTTCTAAATCTAACACATAAAACCTTTAAGTCCTTAGAGTCCCTCACCAAAATTGATTAAAATGCTGCTAATCCAGCGGTGCAGCGTCATCTCTGTGTAGCAGTAACAAGGAAACATTATCAGTGTTTACCTGGAAGCACAAAAGTGAGACATCAGGGACTCGCTGCCTTGAGAAATATACAAATCATCTGTATCACTCACACTCGTTTTCCTCGTTCTTTCTCTCTCTCTCTCTCTCTGAGCTCTTTGCTCAATGCATTTCAGAGAAGATTGCTCTGTCAACCTCTTTAAAGGTGGCGATTCACTGTGTGCAACTTCCTGCTCCTCCACAACCGATACGCAATTATTCACTGAAATGACTCCAAGCCGCACCAGGTGCAGAGGAACGTGTTTTCTATGAATACTTTTTATTCAGTGTATTGACATTAACTCGGAGGAGGAAACAGAATAGGAAAGAAACTGTTTAGGGACAATGCAGGTCTGACCCAGGTTTTATTCTGAGTGTGCCTTTTTCTTTTTTTTTAAACACAAATAGCTTACAAAGTTTAAGATGTTTCAGGTTCAGTTCCAGCTGAGAAGGTGTTGACATGTTGATGTGTTTTCTGCTCTAAAGAAAAGTTTTTTTCTGTGCCTTTATGTTTCTGTTTATGTCAGTAGTTTTTCTCCAAACCTTTTTTTTTTCCATCCATCCATCCATTTTCTATACCGCTTATCCTCACTAGGGTCACGGGTGAGCTGGAGCCTATCTCAGCTGACTCTGGGCGAGAGGCGGGGTACACCCTGGATAGGTCACCTTTTTTTTTTATTCAAGAAAATTTGATGAACTTTCACGAGACCTAACCTCCTAAGAAGATGCTGATCCAGACTTTACATTTTGGTGTAACAGCATGGTTTATAAGTTGTGTCTATATTGATTAATATAATTGGCCAATGATTAATAAAGGAATTATGAAACAGCTTGCAGATTTATTAACATCATATCAATCATTTATTGATGAATCACAATAAGTACGACTTACTTACTGCAAAACAGAAAAGCTGGATAATAACAATCTCAACCTGAACAAACATAAAAGTCGTTTATTGTTGTTTTTTTTGTCTCTTTCCATCTAATAGTCGCGGCTCGACCATTACATGCGTAAGACAATGTACCAACAGAAGCAAATCACACCTTGTCGTCATGGCTACAATGACGAATCAACAGTTTGGTGGAGCTTGTTGAAGGGTCATGGATGAAATAGGCCTACATGCTCCTCCTGTTGTTACCACGGCCACTTAGCACAACAAAAAAATTTAGCTGTGCGAACTGCTACTATTTTTTTTTTGCAAGGTTACAGTCTCAATAATTAGGATTTGCATGGGAATTATTGACACATGACTTAAAAATTCATTAAAAATGTGTCTAATTGAGTTTGTGACCAAGGGCGGCCCCTGTTACAGGATATATCACCATTTTAAATACAGAACATGGTCACTCACTGGGAAATAAATCAACTACATCTATAATAATGTTCATAAACAGCAGATTTCAACATGTTTGATGATGCATGGACAAACTTTATTTTTCAGCAGAGAGACATGTTTGTGAGAAGAAGTGATAATATCCTGCCTCTTAGTGCGGCTCATTCACTATTGTCTGAAGTTCATCCCTAAGAATCATGTTAAATGTGGCACTTCATTGTGGTCAAACATACTAGAGTCATTTACATTTTACCCATCTGGGTCTCATACAATGCCTTCCCTTTGTGTACAGTTTGAAGCAACAATGCAGTATTCAGAGATAGACAGAGTCTGCAGGGGATTTTCTATAGCTTGTTTATTTTCTCCTGGTCAGTGGCACCAGCCACCAACACTGGCAGACACACTGTGGCATTGAGAGGCTTGTTATATAAAGATTGCCTCTTGTTAAAATGTGAAAAAGCTGATTCTTGTGAGAGGAGAAAAACTTCCCTCGAGCTGAAGAGCGCTCACAGAGTTCCCACATGAGGAGCTGAAGAGATGCCAAGCCAGCTGTAAATTTAAGTGATGGATGTTTTTTTCTTCTTTTCTTCTATCTTCTAAAGCTTTTAGTAAGCCCCCTCATCAGTTATTGCTTTGGTCAGTTATATCGGTTTGGTCGGTTATATATATCATTTTCTGAATTTTGGGAGCACACCCATTTAAAGACACAGAGTGGTGTGTTTGACCTCTGGGGGCAGTGTGGAGCAACATCTGAGTGCACTGATCCCTACATTCTCATTTATAAGAGTAATATATTCCCTATATTCAGTTTATTTGCACATACATGCACATAACAATGGCAAAAACCTTGAGAATGAACTGTATGACCCAGTGTCCAGATACAAAATACTGTAGTGGGCCCCTGCCCCCTGACACATGTCTGAATTTTCATAAACAACAATGCATAGAGGCCTAAATGACAGAGTGCACCTTTTATCTGACGTATTTCAACAAACAGACAAGACGAACATCCATATTTTGAAAAAGTCAGATTGTTGCTGTTTATCTCCTTTGACTTGCAAACTACTTGAATCCATCCACTGTAATGAGTTGCAGCAATTTATTTAATTTAATTAGCATTAGCAGGATATTTTTTTGTTGAGCAGAGACACATTAAGTTGATTGAGACTTGATACAGTACAACGGATAAATTAGTTGATTAAATTTCAGTAAAGGTAAAAACCTTTATGGGGAGGACGAGGCATCGTGACATTATTGAATGACACCATTGAAATGCAGCTCATATCCAGCACCTGACCACGGACACACAGTACCAGTAAATTTCTTTACAACAAAACTATAAAACGTCCATGTGTTTGCATTTATTAACATGCATCAGCTTATTACAGGGCTTCACTGTTAGTGACTTGTGAGCAGATTTATTAAATAAATTACACAAAACAAACATTTGTTTCCATGTGATCTGATCTGATTTTTCTGTCTCCTTCCATTTTTCCTGTTTTTCCTGTGATATAAAGTTTCAAGAATATATTTGGACATTATAACAGACAGGCTTAGAAAAGCGGAGGCCTGGAAGTCAGTCACAACGAGCCTGGCTCCACCATGTTCCTCACACCATCTGGTGATGTAATCTGGAGACCTGTAGGTGATATGTTAGAGATGTGTGTGTGTGTGTGTTTGTATGTCTGTGTGTACAGTGAGTGTGTGTTGGGTATGTCGAGTGTGAGTCTATGCGTTTGTGCAGGGAGTGACACCAGGACATATGGCCTGTGTGAACCTTATATCAGGAAAAGAGCTGGTGGGGGGGGGTGAACTGCTCATGGCTCATGTTAAATCTCCAGAAAGAGCAAATGAGATCAACGGGTGATTTCACTTCCTCACTCCCTCCTGATCCGTTTCACTTTTATAAACTAAAAGAAATATAATGGTAAAATCATCTGCAGCCACAGACAGAAGTTTGGGCGTTTATTGTGTAATGAATATATTCTTCAATTCAAATTATATAATTACATACCCAACTAATATACAGTTTCTGGTATGAAATAACAGCAGTGAGTGTTGCTACATGAATTGGCACAAAACATAATTTAATTCCTTGGTTCACAAAAATGCTTCTTCATTTAAAATGGATCATTATCGTTTGAAGCCCTTAGAGAGTCGCACTTAACTCCCACAAACCCGACACCTTCCGAGGCACAAAACTGAAAGTTAGGTTTCATTATTCTGCTGTTCGCAAAGTTACTTCATCATCTCCTTATTAAACATGTCGACTGGATCGCTGTGTAATTAGCGAGATGGCTTATCGCCCTCAAAAACATGAATATATGAACATGATTTTGCTGTTTTGGACCCCACAGCTCTTGAGGACGGTCTATAAAGTCAGTGTTCTTACTATTTCCTGAAAATGAGCAATAACGGCCTGTTTCTAAAGGATTCGTCCATTTCTTACAATTTTCCACTGAGATATACTTCATTTCAGCATTAAGACAATACAGCAGCAGATGCTAAATAAAGTATGTCAGTTATGAGCCCTTCATATAAGACACTAATATAAACGGTCTTTCTACAGTAGATGATGAACTGACAGGGAAATCTGAAAACAGCTCAGAGCTGCTTTCACAATCACACACTGACACTAACCTTTATTGTTTCGGTCTTTCTAACTGGTAAAATTCACACCAGCAACAGGCCACATCTTGTCATAGTGGAGTTGTAAACAGCATAATAGTTCATGATGGTTTCACTGTTCAGCAACACGGTGTCACATGGGAACAGAGTGAGAGGTCATCTGACTGTGGGAGTCCTCCATCACAAGTACTGAGCAGTGATACAAAACAAATGAAGGCAGAGTTTTTCTGCCAGCACTTCAGCAGCATGTGAAGTATGTGTGATGGCTCATAAGGCATCGATTGTCTGACTGCAGCTCGAGAGGCTAAAAGACGTCAGCGTTACAGTATGAGTGGTCAGCGATCACCATCTGTGGGTCTCCAAACACAAACAGGAATTCATTCTTTGTTTTTCTACAAATTCAAGCTTGAGATGCTGCTCAGCCATCAAATCAGAGTTTAGTTTCTATTGGGGATTAAAGACCTGTTTTTGGATCGTGTCATCTGGAAAACATACCAAAGGCTAGAAGTGTTAGACCTACAACTTCAGCCAAAGAGGAATGAAACACACCACATGTCATGCGGCTGTTTTCTGATCCGACACCTCAGTGTTTAATGAGGTTGCTCAGGAAACTAATGGCAACTGTTGCTGATGAGGAAACGAGATGAAAACTGTGGTGATCGTCCAAACGTTGGAATTTGAAGATCTGCATTTGATAATTTCTGCAGCTTTAAAAAAAAAACTACCAATCTAACAAGCAAATGCACTCACAGCTGTCCAACTAATTGCACCTCTTTTCATGAGTGCAAATGCAACATCGTGAGTGCCTTTGAAGGAAGAGTATGCACCAGTTATGCAGTCTTTCCTCTTTTGCATAGCAGCAGGTACAAACTCTTCAGCCGTGCTCAGGTGACAGATTTGAAGAATATTTTCAGGACCCCTTCTGTGTCGACTTTGGGCTGCAGTCCCTCACTAATACAGATGTTTGAGGCTGTGCAGAGGTGGAAAATATAATTTGATTTGGTTCCAGGGTCGGCATTGTTTGGCCTTAGAATACCTATTGTGTGTCTCCATGGTTTGGCACATCATCGCACAGTGAGTTTAAACAAGGACTGAAATGATAAAGAGTTCCAGGGTGCCGGTTAACTTCTGGGAACGGGGCCAGATAATAATAAAAAAAAAAACATGGGGCCAAAACCTCACCTACAACTATGACAGTGCATAATCACACAGTGAATACAGCGTCCCAAAACAAAAGGGTTAATGAGCAATAACCGCCATGGTGCAGCCAGGCAAAAGGCCACCGTCATCCACCAGGCACTGGGTGGATTCAATCAACAATGTCCTAAAAATGAGAGAGCAAAAAATGAGGACAAATACTTAACTAGTGAGAAACAAAAGAGGTTTGAATAAACAAAAAAAATGAAACTCAAAAAAAACAAAACACAAGATCTAAGCACAGTCCATCTGCTATAATCCAAGAAAACCCAAACAACGGCTTAAACCAAGCTAATTAAATCAATAAAAATAGCCATAAAATAATGAAGCAGGACAATAGACTCGAACAAAACAACAGTAGTGGGTTCCTTTTCTGTGTTAATAGAACATGCCACTCTGTTGTGAGTGTGTGAAGAGTGTTTCCAGGTGAGGGGGAGGCCAGAGGAGACAGGATGGAGGGGGCAGTGGGATGCGTTCAAGGACTGTTGTCCCATCGCTGTCAATGCAGAGCTTCAGTTTCAAAAAAACGGAACATAAAATGACTCATTTACTGTCAAATGCACTGCAGACTGTAGATGCTGATTGCACCAGGCAGAATATGCTTATTAAATTACTATGTAAGGTAATATGTTCCATGTGTGTGGAGGAAAAAAAAAAATCTTGCACCATCACTGTGTGGCATCTTGGATTGATCAAGAAAAACATAAGAATATTTCAGGGAACAGTTAATTTATTCTGTTCCAGAGACATACAAATAACCAACAATGTCACTGGTTCACATGATCGCCATATTTCACATGGCAGTTTGTGTGAGTGTGTCTGTTTTTCTGTGCAATGCCATTAATCAGTCTGTCCTCCACCAGTAGGAGAAGGAGGTATCGTCTGAGAATGTGAAGCATGTTGGTGGGAGATCAGAGTGATTGGCAGATAAGAAATGCTGCACTAACCAGAATGAGGCTTTATAAGTGGGAGAAAAAAAAATGGAAAAGAAAAACATGAAAAATTGAAATACATGAGGAAACACACACACAGACAGGGGTCTCTGCTGTCACAACAAACAGCGCAGTGGGTGACCTGTGGAGTCGGGTGGCGTCTCTGAAATCAGCTGTCCTTTTGTAAAAACAGCCTCCTGCTGTGCAGACGATCAGGTCATCCCCAAACTCAACAACCACCTGAGAGGAAACACGTCCACCAGCTGCGAATCTCCACATAACATCTCCACCCTGTGTGGTGTCTTCACTTCTGACATCTAACCGACAAATGCAGATGGCCCGACGCCGAAGGCCGGAGCAGAACTGGCAAAAGACGAAACATGAATTTAACTGGACATTTAACAAAGGATTGTAGGGGGTGGCCTGTCAGGATGGCTGCAGGTAAACACTGAGCTCATGCAAAACGCAGCAGGCTGGAGCACAAGCCTTCTGCTGCTGCCGGGTACTGGGCCGCTCCACTGGAGCAGTTAGTGGGTAAATGGTTTGCTCAAGGGCAACAGGGCAGAGGAATGAATGTCACTCCACTGATTCCATTGATCCATTGTTTCCTTCAGGGAATTCAAACCAGTGACATCATAACTTTATTTAATGGGTCACTAGTTTTGTTTTGCTGATGATCAACACATTTTCATGATGACAAAATAACAATGTTCTATTGTTGCTATGTCGATGTATTTTTAGACTTGACTCATTGGTCATTTTTATCTGTAGATGGCAAAATCTGTTGTCATTGCAATGTGACACAAGAGCACAAGAGTGTGTTTCTTTTCATTCTTTTCAATCAAAACCAGGCAGGCAGATAATCAGGCAGAGGTACAAAATCACTAGGCAGGCTCAGAGGTCAATAAACAAAGGAAGTGGTCGTACACTCTCTAGGAAAACTACTGGAAAGGTTCCAGAGGAACAACAAGACGACGACCTGGCACAGAAGGGAAGGGGAGCACAGCTTATATACACAAGAGTGAGAGGGAGATAACGAGACACAGGTGGAACACATTAGAGCGGGCAACACAGTCACACAGGTGGGAAAATGATGGAGGACAAGGATGACACCAGACTTCAAAATAAAACAGGAAGTGACAAGGACAAGGACAGAAACCTGAGCTGAACAGACACTTAACTGGTCCTGACGCAGCATCATGTTTCTGCTCTAAGTTTGGTCTCCAATATTTCTTCTTACGGATGAAAACGTAACCCAATAAAAGTATATAAGCACTGATTATTGCAGCTGTAAATCATCCAGTTTACCTACAATAAACCACTTTTGCATGCAAACGAGGAAATCCCTGAATGATAATCTTGTGTTATCACCATTGATATAAAGAAACATGCATAGGAATAATTCAGTTTTCTGTAGGTGCTGTGAACCAGGTTGCACTGACAGCTTTAACGCACCAAACAGGAGCATCATGACTGGTAAAGAGCTTCTCCCTCCGGCCCCTCGCCCTCCTGTAGACAGCAAGTCAACTGTGTCATTGGCCTGCTAATGGGAGGGATCACGCATGGCTGTATAACAAGAGCAGGACAAGCTGTCAGTGGTCCTCTTGACAGGTGCAGCTTTCCCAGAATGCCTTGCGGCCGTGCTGCAGAGTGCCGTCGAAGCCCCTAAATCTCTGGCTACCTCTCTGCTGACGAGCCGAACGCATCCATCTCCCACAGACACAAGTAATTAGGTTTTCACCTGGGCCTTACACAGCAGGACGGGAGAATACTCTGCTGCTGCTGCTGCTGCTGCTCCCCTCACACTCACTTCCTTTCACCTCCAATGAAACCACCTACACTTTGTACAATGGTGAGGGCTGTGTGTGTCTGTTTGCAAGACTCAAGAAAACAAAGAAAAGGAAAAAAAAGAACAACTCATGCTCTCTCAGAAAGCCGGAGAGAATGAATGACAATGATGCACAGAACTCCCACAGCTAATAATGATTCGTTACCGTAACTGCCAAAACATCTCAGCCAGTAAACAAGTGTGGGAGTGGAGCCCTTGTCACTCAGTCAGGCCCGCTGAGCAAACACATCATCACAGCAGCAGCTATTTATTTGCATAATACGGTTATATAATGAATATCAAGCCTGATGCAGCACCACGAGGCCAATGCTAATCACACGGCTCAGAGTAAAACCACTTTGATTCGTATCATCTCAGTATATACATATTCAAATCAGAGATATGTTTCATTGTGCTCAGAGTCTCCATCTGTAATTTGTTGCAGTGTACTATAATTGTGAGACTGTCGTCCTGTAAAAAGAAAAGAAAACAAAAAAAAACAAGCCCATAGTTCGTTTGTGCAGCAGGTTATTACTCCCTACAGTTACGTTTTGTTGCTAGGCGACGTCTAGTGGTTGTAATTATGACAGGAGCAAAGGGGAAAAGCGTGAAAAGCCTCAGTTCCTGAGACAAATACAGAAACTGAGCCTCCAAGTTACACCAAAGTTGTTCGGGTGAGTAAATGAACGTATTTTATGCTAGAAATAAGGTCCAGGTTGCAAAAAATGGAATTTCTCCTTTAAAATGAGCCATCAGACTTCCTGTGACTTTGTGATGTCACAACAAAGCAGTCACCAAGCTCCGCCCCACCATCCAACACTGGCAGGATTTGTATTCTCCTCGTTGTTTTACCTGAAATCTATTTGCTACATTGGCCAAGTCAGAATACATTCAGCCAATCAGAAGAGAGACTCATAGCCTCCTCTCTTCTGATTGGCTCACAGACCTGTTGATACTAGAGCTCCAGAGAGAAGGCATATAAGGGCTGTTTTTAAAAAGAAAAGAAAAAAAAAGAAAACTTTGATCCCGTGTTCATAGAAATGCAAATATATTTACACCATTGATTTTCTCCATTAAGGGACCAGCAGGGACTTGAATGAAAGTCGTTCTGTCTGTATCGAACACTCATCTCCTATGGACTCTGTGGCTCCGAAAAGTTTTTATCTTACTTCTTCTCTCATACTGAGCAAACAGATCAATGGCAGAGCAGTGGATGCTGCTTAGGGGATGGTATCTATGGACTTCTGACATGTTTATTTTATTATTATTTCGTTGTACCATGA
>OMNW01003302.1:2642-22164 GCA_900303245.1 Selene dorsalis
AAAAAGTCCCCCCCCCAAAAAAAAAATCTTAAAAAGGTCATGACCAGGACACTGTCCAATGCGGTGACCGGCTCCTGACTCGATCTTCTCCACCGCTCTCTGACTTTTGAATTTTCAAACGACATGTGTTATGTATTCCCAGATCCCTTCTGCAGCTGCTCCTGTGGTCGGGCGAGCGCTGTGGGCTTTGGTTTATGTAATGACTGCAAAGCAACACACACACACACACACACATACAGTACGGCTGAGTGAGCTGCCGCATGGCCAACACTGTAGCGAGCCGAAACAGAATCATTACAAACACTTTCACTTATTAAATTGGCATGCTGCTGGATGCAAGACTTTATTTCATGGTTTGGTGCAAAGGACTCAGGAGAGTAAACACAGCATTTGAAGGCCAAGGATCCGGTCACGCCATTACAAACGTTCTTAGTGCAAACATTTTCTCCTTTTTGAACAGACGACATCGAACATCATGAGCCTCTTTACCACAAAAGACGCTGTATTGCACTTAGATTGATATTCTGTTTCCGTACAAAACACTAGCACCTATTCAAGCTGACCACGAGTCAGTGATTAGAGGCAGGAGGCAGCTCTCACATTCAAGGGAAATCACATGTATTTGAAAGCTATTAGCAGTGACCACCTGTCAATGGCCGGTCCCACAGACTTGAACCTCTGCTGCTGAAAGGTCTGAGTGGACTGTTCAGATGTGACAATAGAGCTGACGGAGAGAAAAATCCTCAGGCTGTGTGTGTGTGTGTCTGTGTGTGTAGACACACTAATGACCTTAAAATCCCTCCATGTGGCGGTCAAAGGTCGACTGAGGCTGGAACGAGACTGTGCTCTCATTAAAATGTTTACAGAGACCATGAAAGCACCATGAACACTGATTCAGAGCCACACTCAGTTTCTGTCAGAGTGAGGTGGTCATACCCTTCAGACAGACACTGCAGATACACAGAAGAACATCGCCACACAGTGGACGACCAAGTGCATGCCTCCATGAAAAAAACAAAAACAAAACAAAACACAATTAATGGCAAAATTAACCAAAAACATGAGGGACTGATGTTTGTTTGTTTTTTTTTTTAAAAAGAACAGAAAAACAGAAATTCACTTTTTGAACTTGGAAAAAAGAAAGAAAAATACTGCTGACATAAACTTTATGTAAAAAATGCATTAATGAATGAGTCCTGTTCTTCATCAAAGACGCCTTTTCCAGTGTTTTTTCTGTTTTCTCCTGGCAGTGTCTCAGCCCCTCGATTGTGAGTCATGGAGACGGATTTTTTCTCATGTCCCCTCTTCACAGGCCGACCCTGCAGCACCGTACTTGAGCTTCAGGTCTGAAAGAAGAAGGACATCAAAGACCTGTAAACATCTACAGACTGTTTCAGTGCATTAAAATGGTGCCACAGCGGTAAGTGAAGAAAAACACAACTACACTCATTCTGAATCACATGAAACACGTCACACACATCACTGGTGAAATATTTGCTAATGCAGGTAAACAACTTATCTCAGCTGGGACTGGGTTCAGGCTGCAGTGACCCTGCACAGATGAGCAGTACAGCTAACGAATGGACGGAAGGTGAACAACTTGTTTTCTATTTACATGCTACTTAAAACTTTCCTGCAAGTTGCACCAGCCTTTATGTTGAATTCGCTCTCAAATGTCTTGTTTGGAAATTGTTGCCTCAACAATTACAGATACACAGGTACGGCTCACAGCCATAGCACTGACAGTGAAATTTGCATTTGAAAGAAGATAATTAGGGTGGGAACAATTACTTTCATTATCATTTTCTCTGTTAACTGGTTGATAAAATGTTGTGAAATTCATAAAATGATCATACCATTCATACAGACAACTTGTTATGTTGAACCTAGCCCAAAAATATTATATTTGATCAGATTCACATTTAAGAAGGCCTCCAGAAGTGACTGTATACAGATGTACAGTGACTCACCTGGGCAGAGGACTTTGGTCAGTGATGCCTTCACCTCCATCAGCTCTGGGTTCTCAGAGTCTTTACTGGCGTGGAACCTCGTGAAGTGCAGTGCAGGCCAAAAGTCTTTTCTTCCAGACATTTGGTCATGGACCACTGTTCTCCAGTCTTTTCTATTTTTCATCCACAAATACACAGAAGAAAGGTCTCAACAACAAACACAACAGAAAAGCTACAACCTGCTGAAAGTTTATTAAAAAAGAGAACATACTTTAACTGCAGTTTCTGAATTACGGTCTTTAAACACTTCCACACGTCCAAGCTGCTCCTCCAGCAGGCGAAGTCCAGCATCTCTAGGACAACTCCTAAAGCTTTTTCATGATCACCTTTTTCCTCTGGGTGAAAAAAAACAAAAACAAAAATACATCAGTGTTGGAGGGTTACTGGGAGACGTGTCTGTTACAACAGATTATGTGTTTCAAAGGGGACAGAAAGAGAGAAATATTGTAGTAAAGTCACGGTTGGGACAATGAAGATTTTTCTGTGTCGTTGATTATCTCAAGACTGTGACTTTATGAAATGGTACATATTTAATTCAAATGTGCTTTCACCTGACTGAAGCAGGAGAGAGCTGTACTCCAGCATTAACTCGTGGCTTGGGACGAAAACCTGGAGGTCCTGCAGCATGAGATAGAAACAATTGAGGACGAAATTATTAGCCCCCTTGTGAAAATTTCACTTGTTTTGTAAGTATTTCCCAAGTTCTGTTAAACAGCTGTTAAATCTGCACCTTCAACACTGTCATCAGTTTCTTCTGCGGACTCTTGTGCCGCTTTAGGTACTGGTACAGATAGACATGCGCGTTGGGGTTGGGTGGAAAACTGCTGTCATAGGCGTAGTCCTTCAGGATATTCAAAGCCTCCTTGTCCATCTCATAGAACTCCAGCATCTGCAGGATGAAAAAAAAAGAGGTTGTATATTGAGTTGGGATAGTTCCCTACACTGAACAATGGCAGGCCTGAAAAATACATCTGACAACAAGAAACACAAAAAGATAGTGTATTCAAACAAGAGCATGACACTGAGATCGACAGTGTCAAAATGTACGGCAGTTCTATTCTCAGGCTGAATCTCCACATGATGAATAAAGACTTGGAAAACCAAAAGCTATTTACATCTCAGGAAATGTAAATCACACATTTTAACCTTTTTGTGGGAAAAAAAAAGTTTTAAGATTGATGCGATTAATGTTCTGTCAATTTACTCATTGTGTAGCTCTATGTAGTTTAATCTCATGATATTAAAAATATACATATTTATGTAATTAAACCTGATGGGTGGGACCTAGTGCTTACCTCAACGTAGCTCAGTACGAAGGGATCCCAGACACCAGGATTTTTCAAAATCTCCTTAAGATTCACATAGGCTTGTTTGAAGTAGTTACGCAACTCTTGTTCACCATCAGTGTCTAGTTGCAACCAAAAGATCACATACCACAGCAGCAGTTTGTGTCTGAGACATACTGTATAATACAGAGGGACTTAGAATACATATGTTGTTCAGAACATAATATTTATGTGCAGTTACTGGGCCTGCTCTGTAGGTGGCAGTATGACATCACGCAAGAGCTGACAGTGCGCCAGTGTAACTGATCCAAGTGAATAATAGATGCTTTGGGGTGTTGAGTTGTACATTGCCTTACCAGCACTGGAGTATGTGGACTTTTTGTCACACCAGATGATATAATCCAGCAGGCTCCTGTAGGCCTGGATCAGTTTAGTCCTCTGAGACTGAGCTGCTGTCTCCTTCCCATGCCTCCAACTTTCTGTGACAGTCAGCTGATGCTTTGCATCTTCAATGTGACCGTGTAGCATCAGGTGGAAGGAATGCTCCAGACTGATCTACAAGCCCAAAGAAACAGGGTGTCAAATGTTACATGTAAGAAAGGAAATCAACAAACTGTGCCCTGTGCAGTCATGTCTGTCAGCCAACGTACCATAAGGTAATTTTTAAATCCTGAATGTTTCATTCGTTCATAGATCATGTTGTAATCGTCCATCTTTGAGTTGGGGTGATGGTGAAGGATCTCAGTGCTGAGTTTCCAAATGAGCTAGAAAGAGAGAGTCAATATCAAGGATGTGGGGATGAAACTTGCATTCAGTACTTCCTCAAACTCTATAAATGACTGAATCACAAAATAAATTACATAAACAAACCTACCTCTTTATTGTGCTGTGGTGACGGCCTTTGATTTGCGTCCTCTAGAATTTGGGGGTAATATACCATATGTTCTGCTGCCTCTTGCCACCTATGATGTAGCATGGCTTCTCTGATGTGCTCCAAACATTTCCTGGTGCTCTTGTGAAACCCAGTTTCATTTGGTGTCTCTACAAATAATAAATAAAGTTATTATTTGATGACATGAATGCATTTTCCATACATAGTATAATCCATAACAGGACCTATAGCTTGACTGATAGTGGATTTGTATTGCTTTATTGATTGATTGATATATTCTATCTTAAAATGTTTCTGAAATGTGATTATTTGTTCTTTACCAGCCATCATAAGTGCACAGTAGATTACCAATGGATTGTATATCCGCCCAGGCACTTTATCGGTATAACACAGCATAATAGGAGCATAATGCACAACTTACCCACGCACAAGTGCTTAACCAGAGGAAGCTCGTTTTTCTTCTGTCCTTTTGTTGAGTCGTCTGAAGAGTTGTCTTCATCCATTGTCAGCACAGTGGTCAGACTCAGAAAAAGACTCTAAAGTGTGGTGTATGAACCTTCCTGCAATAACAAAAAGGTTCACTTCTTACTCGGAGAAAACGAAAATCTAAGTCTCTACACTTTTTTCAACTGCTCACTCCAGTCCCCTGAAAATCTGTAACTCATCAGTTGATCTGTTTGTCTCAAACACTATATATCCAGACCTGACCATGACAATTGGCAATGTATAACTGCTATGTAAATAAGGTGTAATAGTAAACACACACGAACAGACGGCTGCCAGTACAATTAGCTAATTCTTTAGTCATACCAAAGGTGTGTGCTAGTTAAATTAGAATAAAAAAACTTACCTTAACGTAACTTATTGATTGACGTCTATATTAGAAAGTCTCTGTTCCTACTTTCTGAGCCGTAACGGTACACATCTGTTTCGCTAGGCAGTTAGCAAGATGCTAAGTGTGAATACGGTGGTGGTACGGTGGGCAGCAGCTATTCACCGGGTGTCCTTGGTCAAAAAAGAGAGAATATTTATTAAAGTTATTAGCAAGGGTGGCATGTTTCCATGCATGTTTCGTACACACTCCTGTTTGGTGACTGCGGAAGTGGAGTGAAAAGCTGCATCCTTATTGGTTGACGGACCAGGAAAAGGCGGGACAAAGAACCGGTACCGTTTTTTTTTAAATAAACAACTTTATTGAACATAGGCAGATACAAAATTGTGTTTTCAGTTTTCTGGATTTTCATAACTCTTGAATCGTATCACAAGCTCTGTTGTTTTTATATTTATGTTGTGTAAGTGACAGTTATCTCATCCTATCTAAACTGTCAACTCAACAAACTTTATTGAACACTAGGTGTAGGTAATGAGGACCACAACTCTTTAACAGTTTTGAGGAAAAAAAAAACTGATACCATTCCTCAGTGATTTGCTGAAGCTTATCCCGTGTCTTTTTGTGTTTACTTATTGTGTTTTAGTGGCATAAGTCATAAATTTGATTATGACAAAGGAACTGAACAGTACAGTATATGAATTATAGAGATATATACACTGTACTGTTCTATATACAGTATAGTATATATATAATGTATATACTGGTCTATATATTCTATATACAGTATATAATATCATGCAAAATGCAGTAAACAAGAAAAAAAAATCCTCATTTGAAACTGCACCCCTTCACCTCAGTAGCTTTCGCAGTTTTTCATGGTCTTTGTCAGATTGTTCAGATATACTGGAGCATACACACCTTAATTTTACCTGCTGCTGGCAAACCAGTTTCAATCAGGTTTCAAGATACCATCCGTCCCTATAGTAAGGTTTCACAAAGGATGTCGTGCAAATGTTATGTATTTCAATTACATAGCAGTTGTCAGTATCTAATCTGGAGCAGGAATAATTGCATAATGGCATTAATACAAATTTTCTGGCAAAGTGCCCATTCATCACTCATTACAGCGACTAATTAGATTTGATTTTCTTTATTTCATTTACAGTCTCTCCGGCTGTCTAGGATCTATCAAGTGGGGAAGAGAGGAGAGGAGGATATTACCATGCACCAAACCAAACAAGGATGCAATAAGGATTTTCATTCACTTCAGTATCTTCAATCCATGTTGTAATAGATCACGACAGAGGAAACTGAGTTTACGAAATGATGAGGCTGTTTACTTGTGCACTGTCACCGCCTCTGCACGTTTCTTCCGTTTCCCCACTTTCACCTGAAGCAGCCTAATCCCAAACAGACTTTACATCCTGTGAAAAACCTCCAGTGCCTACACCCAGCCGGATCTGGATGTGCTGACGTGTCGGCTCCTCCAGCCCAGTGCTCATGCTCCAGCAGCCGAATCGAGACCGTCAACAAAAACTGCCAGCATGGCAGCAAAAGTCTTTTACCGACAAGGCTTTTTATTACTTTTATTCAATTTTATTTCAACGGCAGCCTTGGAGAAAAGGTTTTCCGACCTTAAAAGATGCGCGGATCCGGAGTGTAGCAGTAAGTTTTATGGCTTGTTGTAACTAACGCTCATCGGGACTTCAAGGATGCATCTCCCCCTCATCCCGATACAGTCGCTAGCTGTAAACTGCTCCTTATCTCTTGACCTGTTGCCAGTCGATATTTGTGACCTGGATGAGACAGTGATGCTGTGTAGCCGTGTGCCGCTGGTTTAAACCCAAGGCGAGCTTATGTTAACATTAGTCGTTAGCTCGGGGAAGGTTATCGGTGCCGACGCAGCCTGTGTTGGCCGCGGTTGCCTGGCAGCTCGGGCCTGGCTTGCTAAGGTGCTAATGTTAGCAGCTAATTAGCAACCGGCCGGCTTCAGCAAAAAAAAGCTCTGCTAATTCACAATTAGCACCCGGAGAAGCAATAGTTAACAATAGAGCTAACAACATACCAGCCCGTGGTAGCTCTGTTGTTAGCCACATTAGCTTTGCTTTATTTAAAAGATGTGTCATTTTGTTTACAACGTTTTTTTTTGGCACAGAGTAGATAAGACTCTGTTACTAGCTTAGCAAAGTCATTAAAAGACTGATTTACAGAGAACTATAAGAAACAGTAACTACAGTAACTGTAAACACAGGTTTTCTTTTTTTTTTTATTCTAGTATGTATATGATTTAAACCAACGTTGTTATCAGTCCAACGTTGTTATCCCCTGAAAATGTCGCCTGAAGTGTTTACTACGACCTACAGAGGTGTTTTAACTGATAAGAAGTAATCGTTGCTGGCATTATATCAAGAAACATATTAGGCTTGAGTCATGAAGAAAATAACATGAACACATGAGACAAAGCAACACAGCCTGTTTGGCAAGTTTGAGAGCATTTTCTACGGAAAGAAAAACTTGATTGTAAACAAGAGTTTTGGGTTTATACCAACAGTTACATAGACGGGAGAGTTGTAAAAACACTGACATAGAAATTGTTCTAATTCTTGACTTTTCTTTTGCCCTCAGTGCTTCTTTGTCGAGGGAAAGCAGTGAAAGATTTCTCAGGACCAGATTGTCGGTTCCTGTCATTTAAGGCATCAGAAACTGTCTATGTATACTACAAACTGGCGGGCAAAAGGTCTGACCTGTGGGCTGGAAGTGTAAGTATAAGTACTTATTCAGTTGTACATAACGTCTTGATTGGCATTACGTAGTTACAGTCTTCAACATATCTCATCTTTCCTTGTTTTCATCCATAGGTTGGAAGTCACTTTGGCTATTTTCCAAACGATCTTCTTGCAGTTAACCATCGTTATACTGATCAAGAGCTTGAAGTTCGAGCAGAGGTATGAAAATATCCTGCTGAATTAATTTGAAATAAAAAAATACAAAGGAGCTTTCAAACTATTTAATGTAACAGTATTTAGAAAATTACATTCATTTTTTGTCTTCTTTTCAGGAAACAGATTTTGTCTGTTTTGACACTGGGTTTGACAGGTTTGACAATTATGACGTAGATTTACTCTTGGGCACTTCAGAGGAGGAGAGTGACCGTGAAAATAAGGTCCCATCTGATCAAATACAAGTGGCAGAGGACACTGAGGAAGAGCCACAGCCATCTGAAGAAACAGTCACTGACAGTGAAAGACAAACTGAGCATCAAGATTACCCAGAGGATCTCGATGAAGTCCCAGATGATCGAAGTGCCTCTTTACATGAGCTTGACATGGCAGCTGAACTGCCTTATTCAGAAGAAGTAGAGCCTGATACAGCAGCTGTACCTGATATCACTGAAGGAGCTGAAGAAATTGAGCTAATAAACACAGGTTCTGTCCAAAATGATGAACCAGCAGTAAGTGAAACCAAAGATACACCAACTGAATCTGAAGCGGATTCTGAGTCTAAAGATGAGTTTGCTACAGAAAATGAACCAGTGTCAGTTTCTGAAGGAGTGCAGATCCCTGAATTGAAAACCACCCTTGGATCAACTTTTGATGCAGTGACCACCGATGATGACATCACCAAGAGTGTTACACCATATGAAGTGGAGGAAAACGAAGATGAGGAAAATCCCCCTCAAGACAACATCGATGTTATAGAAGAAACTCCACTGCTGTCTTTCTCTGAGGAAGCCGAGGACTCGCCAGCATCTGATTCCCTCAACCAACAGGAAGCTCCTCCAGCAGCTCACGAAGATCAGCCGCAGGCTACAGAGGAGAAGAACATGTGGACATCATTTGGAGATGCAGTTTTTTCAGTTGTTACTGGTGGGGAGAAGACAGCTGGAAATTTGAGTTCAGATGAAGAGGAGGATGACGAGGATGAAGAAGAAGAAGCTGCTTCAAAAATACCTCCAGTTTCTGAATATGAAATGGAAGATGTAGAAGAACCACTAACAGCAGAATCTCCAAAAGAGCCAGAAAACACAGAAACAAACAGTGATTCAGAGAGACTTTTGTTCCATCACGATGATGAGAGTGATGGAGCGATCAGACCTGAGGAGACTTGGAATGAAACATCAAAACCTACAGATGATACACTACTAACACACCACCAAGCAGAAGCAAGTCCAAAGACAGATGATTTTGTATCACAAGAGGATACTTCTGAAAAATCGTCATTTAAAACAGCAGATGAACCTATGGAGCACCAAGAGGAGGAAGGCAACAAGGTGTCCAGAGATTCAGCAGTCAGTGATGATAGTGCATTTATACAGCGCAGTAACATTATGATGGAGCAGGGAAAGGATGAAGACATTGTGTTAGAAGAAAATAAGACAGTGACCGATCAAAAAGTAGCCAATACCAAAACTGAAAAACATCCAGACTTTCCCACTGAAGAGAAGCAATTTAGGGATTTAGGTGTACAAGATGATGAAAAGAAAGTAGATGACAGCTTGCCTAATCGAAACCATGACCATTTCATGAGAGATTTTGAGAATATCAGTCAACCAGATTTGTCTGTTGAGGAACCAGAGCTTCACGAGAATCCACATAAGGAAGAGACGGAAGAAGAGAAAGATGCAGAGCTTGAGAAAGATAATGTTGAAGAGAAAGAAGAATTACTTGAAGATGAAAATGCACTTCTGTTGTCTAAGTCAGATAACACAGATGTTGACAAACCTTCACTTGTCACTGAAATTTTACCCACTGTGTCCACTCAAGAGCCAGAATACAGTGATAGCGTGATGAGACTGACTCTGCTCCGAGACCACTTCACAGAGGAAAAGATGGAGCGGATACAGAGGCTTCTGGAGCTCACTAATCTCTTCAAGGTGGAGGCAATGTTCACTGATCTGGACACGGAGTTGCACAGCACCCGTCTGTCACAAGAAGGCACTACACAAGACATTGAAAATGCACTGGAGGCCATCCTGGAAGCCTTTGAAAACACGATCTTGGATGAGATCGAGAAGATGTTGGATAGTCGCAACCCAAAACATGATTATAATCAGCACATGGATGCAAATAGTTTGGATGAGGAGACTGAAATACTGGACGACTTCCAGGAGATGGCATTCAGCCTGCGTCAGAAGTATTCAACAGTCAGTGACAGCGCACCTTTAGCAACAGAGGGAGCATCAAATATTGAACTGGGTAGGTGTGGATTTTATTATTTGATCAACTTGATTCAGTATTTGGTACAGAGAAGGACAGAAGGACTGAGTCATGTAATGGGACACATTCAACATGTCAACAATTAATATGAACCTTTAACCAAGAGGTTTTTAATATCCAGTTAGGCATATTGCATTGCAGACATAGCTCTGATGTGACCTTTCACACCAGTATCTTGTTTCAGATTGTGTCCTCATTCTGTTAAAAGGGATTGCAGTTCACACCTGGCAGCAGAAAGTGTCCTCAGTGACCATTTGTGATTGAATTTCACTTCCCTGCCAGCACCGAATTGCAGCCTCTGCCAGAACAACAAGCATGATACACATGTTGGGGTGTACAGTTGGACAAGATGATTGCACTGGCAATTTGATACCCCATCCTCTTTGATTTGAGCAGTCTTGTCCTACTTGTGCAGCGTGTGGTTTTTCATGCTCTGTGCAGTCTGCAAATCTGAACATGTGGAGTATTAGTTTGGTATCTAGTGTGCTGCTTCAAGTATTTGACAGAACTCTATCCTCAGTGTGCTTTGCCTCTCATCTGACCTGCACTTGTAAGTGGACCACCTAAGACTGTGTGAACATGGCCTACTTTACACATTGAAAGACAACCTTCTCTCATATGTCTGTAATTACAGATATATGGATTGGTATCAGGAATGATGAAGTCAGATCTGTACATCCCTAGATATTATGTTGTGTGTCATGAACTTACAGAGTAAATTTAGAATAGTTAGAATAGTTATAGACTACAGGTGATTGTTCAGGACCTAATACTGTTTGCCTTGTATTTCATTGTTCTATAGACCACACCTGTAGTCACTGTAATCCTTAGGTGTGAATGTAAACAAGGACACACCTCTAATTCTCTTTCCACAAATACATTCCTTTGTATCCAGGATGTTAACAATGTGCCTCTAAAACCTCTCCCCTCAGTAACAACATGATGGGTTTTTCAATGTTTTCTCTCTAGATGAACATGAATTGAATGTTGAAGAAATGCTTCAGACTAAACACAAAGCTGGCAGTGTCTCCGAGCCTGACAGTGAAGACAATGGCACAGTAACAGAGAAAGAGGAGAGGCCCGCGGACACTGAAAAGGAGCTGATCGTTTTGGACGAAATCCACACTGGGCCAGAAGTCAGCATGGAGGAAGACGGTGGGCACTTTAACAAAAACAAAGACAATCAGCCAGGATTCAGTTCATCAGATGAGATGCAGAAGGTCCCACAAGCCACTCTGGAGAATCCTTTAGACATGGGCGGTGTCAAAGTGGAGCACTCATCCTCAGGTTGGTAAAGTAGATGGCATTAATTAAGAATTTATTTATTTTTAAGATAAGGGATTGTTTGCTTTTGACAAACGTCTCGACTTAAATCAGACATTTCAATTCAAGACTCCTTCCTTGTGGCACACTGCTGTAAACCTGTTTTGAGCACGTTGGACATGTACTACAGTAAAATATATCACATTTAGGGTTGTTGCTGGTGTCAGCAAATCAGTCGCAGCTAAACTAAGCTGTCTGAGGTTTTATTCTGTTAAAGCTATAGATGAGTCTTGTCAGGTTGTATCTTTGCTTTACCCAGTTTTGGGAGAATTGTATAGTAATCACTGGACTTCTTCCCAATTACTTATTGTCCAACTGAGTAATGGGTCATTTTCGTTTCTCCAGGATCTTTAGACCCATTGGAATCAGTGTCTGAAATTCACAAAGAAGAAGTGGGATTATTCTCATATGGAATTGTTTACATGGGCTTCATCCTTTCTATCATCAACACTAAGATGTCAGAGTGGACCACTGTGGTAAGTTGAAGGATCGTCAGCTTTGGTTTACACTGCATACTGTACACATTAGTTTCATCTACTCTGTGACCACAAGTACAGCGTTAGCCAGTGGTTCCCTTACCACCAGGCTGCTAGTGGACTACTACACGGCCAGGAAACATGATAAAATTATTTGGCAAAAATATCAGAATAATTAAATAAATTCAGATGATATTTGTACAACAATTACTTTGTGGCAGAGTTTGTCTCTGCTGCATCAGTCCTTATCAGTTGATGTCATGACCACAACAATAGAAAACAAAAATTGGTCATCAATATTACAGATCATCAGCCTAAATATCACATGCTTGATCTGTATATGCTGTGTTCCCAGATCTTAAAATGCTAACAAATCAACAAAAACTACAATTTTCTTCAGATTCTCTGGAGAAATAACTGTAGCACTATGAAAGCCATTGCTTATTTTCTTTTTTTTTTTCTATTTTGGGTGTTTATATATGAATAAATGTAGCCTACTAGTTGCTTTACACCACTTTCTCACCAATACCATAAATATGCTATATAGCTATGTATCATA
Organism: Selene dorsalis; assembly: GCA_900303245.1. Classification (NCBI taxonomy): domain Eukaryota; kingdom Metazoa; phylum Chordata; class Actinopteri; order Carangiformes; family Carangidae; genus Selene; species Selene dorsalis. Next base: position 15,236 of record OMNW01003302.1, read on the forward strand.
TACAACTTTGACAATTTCCAAAAATATATTTGGTGGTGTAATAATTGTATAAAAGTGTATTTTAGTGTCTTTTTTCTAAAGTCTTATTTTAAAACAGAACTCCATCAGCAGTAATGAATCAAAATAATGCGCCACTGGCCTCAGATGTGATTCTTTTAATCCTGGATGTCACCCAGTGTTGTCCTTGTAAGGCATTGGAGAGCATAGATGAGATAAACTCAACTACGAAATGTCAAACTGAATTTCTGTGTGGGAGAAACTTCCTATTTCCGAGGTCACGTGAATGTCACACGGCCCTCCCCCTGCCTTGTTGACTATAGGCTGAAGTTCAACACAGCCGGTGTTGAGCTGGCCGCTGTTTCACCAGCACAACCGAGTCCGACCGGCCTCATTATCCCGGCATGGAAAGGCAGAATATTATTTCTGAACATAGTAGTAAATTTGAGACCGGGGCTTTCAGATAAATTCAGCCTTTTCACCGTTTTTTTTTGTTCTGGCACTGCTATCAGTTTTTAAGCCGCCGGTTTTAGATAACGTCTCCAGCTTGTTGGTTGTTTTTTTTTTATTATTATTTGGCAGTGAATGGGACTCGACGGCTCATCTGTGATTACGACCAGCCGCTTGTTGTTGCCAAGTCATTTCTACCACCTGTCTCCACTATCAAGTGCTGTCGGTGTTTGTAACGACGTGTTTTTTTTTTTTTTTTTTTATATTTACCAGACACCGTGAGGCTCTATCGGCTAACGGCTAGCTCAACGGTGGCTCTTATTGAAGGAAGCTAACGAGCTAGCACGCTAGCTAGTAATCTGTCAAGCTAGTTTAACGTTTCTGGTGCTAGTTCCGTTTTTGTTTCAAACACCGTCATGGAGAGCGACACTGTCACTCGACCTGTAATGGAGCCGGAGCATGTTTACGTGTTTTTTCTAAAGGAGCTGCAGCATGTAAGTGAAAAAGTGAGCTTATCTGACCACCCGCCCCCCCCATGTCAAGGATTTATCATGCTAGCGTTGCCTGCCTGCTGACGTGTTAATAAGCATATGGTTGACACACAAAATACGGAGTGGTTGTTAGACAGGTTCTTCTAAACCTAAACGGTTTTTATACCTTGTTTTCATGGTAAACTGCAGCTTGAATGCCTCTAATATTGCTATGCTCTTGCTTGCTTCCTTTCTGCCTGTGAGCATTGCTTTACTGGACAAACAGACTTTTGAATTGCAGCTCACAGAAAAGGCCAAAAGAGAGCATGTTAATCCCCACAGGCAATGTGGTGTATTAATTTATTTGGTATTCCCGTGTATCATTAGAGCTACAAAGTGTGTGTTTGTTCCTGTCTGAACTGCCACATGCTCAGTTCAAAGGTTCCTCTGTGGTTGGAGCAGTACACTCAGCTCATGACTGGACGGCAACAAAAGCCCTCACCAGTGGTAAAATCATGGTCTGAGTTGGTGATTAATATGACTTTTAAACAGTGATTAAGTAATCTGAAATAGACCACAGCTGAGTTGTTGTTGTTGTAGTAGTAAAAACTGTCAGTGTCTGAATTTGGAGGTTGCAGGTGCAGAAACTGGTTTCCTGCCTTGCTGAAACACTCCAACTGTAACCCTTATGTATTCTGGTGCAGTAATGGTCGTGGCAGAGGAAGGAAACTTGTGAAAGAGTTGATAAATATTGCAACTTCTGTGCTTTTGTTGCGCTCAGGGGGTTTGCTTGAAAACCTAGATTTCAACATTTGCAGTTGTGGCACAACGATATTTTGCTTTCTGTGTCCAATTGTTGTCTAATTGTGTTCTTTATGGTAATTCCCTGATATCTTTGTAGCCTTTCCTCTTGATGGTGTGAACAGGTCACTCATCAGGATTTTGGTTAATGAATACACTTTATCTCTGTCGAGGGGTACATGTAAATATTGTCAGTCAGTTTGAGTCTGTTGAGCTGCTGCAGTCTTTTATAGGTAAAATTACCTGAGTGCCAGTCAGGAGAGAACTATATTCTTGCTTCCTGTATCCATCCTAAGTATTGTCACAATCTTTTAATCTTGGTCCATAAGTGTTTTCCACCCTTCTACACTTTTGATACGCAATCATGCACTTAGTGTTTTTTTGGATGACATATTTTTAACCAGCTTTTTCTTTCCTTCAAATCTTGTGTGTTAACATTGTGGTTGTGTTTCTGCATCTTCAGATGATTTCCCTCCTCCCAGAAGAGTGGAAGCCCGGGGAAACCTTGTATGGCTGTCCATGGGAAGCAGTTGTCATCACTGCTTTTGTTGGAGTCTTGACCTTCACCCTTTTCTTCTGGAAGACTGTGTTGGCAGTAAGTGTTGCGATATTACTGCTCTCATGTGTTTTCAAATGATGTGTTATTTAAATAATAAATTTGAAGAAAAAAATACTCCTAATAATGTATTTTTATTATGTTGGAATAGATTAAGTTTTAATTCGATTTAATTAGTTTTTTACCCTGAATTTCACTACCTTTTGGACTGGGTTTGACATAATTTAATATTTCCCTCATAACTTGTACAGTCTTAAAACATTGTCCCACTACGTGTGCATGTTGATAGTGCAGTGACAATAAATAATACTGATGTTTATGTATTGCATTTCTAAATCTTTTTAGGTAAAGAAGAGAGAATATCTGGGTAAGTTTTTACTCTTGTATTTTCCACATTAAATGTACAAAATACCGATGTGTAAACTCTGACTGTTTTTTGTTGTTGTTGTTGTTGCACCTTTGTGGAAAAAGTGGATGAAAAAAAGCTCACAGAGCAAATTGAGATGCTCAAAAAAGAAAAGAACGACACTCTCACAAAGATGTCTGAACTTCAGAAGCAGGTGAGCAACAAGAAAAATGTGACTGGACATCTCTGAGACTGAGCCACTTCAAAGTTATAATTTCTGGAACTTATTCTCTTTTTCTCCTTTCTTTCCTTCAAGACTGAACAGCTGAAAGAAAATCAAAAGCAGTCAAAGGAAACAGTTAGTTCTACAAAGAAAAAGATCCAAGACCTGGAGGTAAGCACTAAGTAACTAAGGATTTGCATTTGCTTGTGCTTTAAGTGTTTTTGATTTTGAAGTCATTCTTAGAATGAGGGAGTGCATCTGCTGTATCTTATGGATGCCGTGTTTCAGATAGTAGCTAAAGTTGGCCTCTGATTTAGGACTGCCAGTGAAGTTTGTGTCTTTACATGTCTGCAGAGCAAGGTTTTGAAGGCCCAGTCACGAAACGATCAGATGGCTGAGGAAAAGAACACATACCTAAAACTACTTGAAGAGGAACGGGCAAACTCTGCAGCATACGAAACAAGGGTAAATGTTTAATTTGTTTTTGCCTGCCTGTTATTACTTGAACCATATTCTGAGTTTCATGTTGTTTTGTGGTTTCTGTACCAGATTGAGAAATTGGAGAAATCGAATGAGAAGCTACAGCTCAGCAGGAAAAAGATTCAGGAAGCACATGCAAAGGTACAAATCCTGATACACTCAAGACTCTTTAGGATTATAACAAGCTTTTGTTTCATTTTATCTAATAAGCTGTTTTTTGTTTTCCACAGACTACTGTTCTCCTGGACGAAGCAAAGATTCGTGAAGATGCCCGAAATGTTCAGCACAAATGTGTCGAGAAAGAGTACACAGCACTAAAGGAAGAGAACAAAAAGGTGGGATGGCCGGCACACTTATTTTTTTTTTTTACATCAGTGACACCTGTTCATTTGATTGATTTTGTGAATAACGATACAATTAATGTAAGTGTTTAAACTTAGGGCTTTTTATCATTTCAATATCACAAAGGGCTACATTTTCACTTTCTTATCTGTAAATGAAATCACAGTCAAATAAATAAGGAACTCTGCTGATTTTGTGAATTCTTACAGCTCAAAGCCACTATCAGAGGCTGGGAGGACAAACACAAGGATCTAAGTGAACAGATTAAAAGCTATCAAAAGGCCCAGAAAGAGCTGGAGGACTCTGTGGTGCTCAAAGATCACAATGTGGAGGTCAGTCTGTGATTTCAGTTTTTATTTGACTACTGTTGCAGCTTTTCTTGGTTTGTATCATACCCTCATCTTCATCTCACATGAATTTTATCAGCTCACTCCACACAAAAATGTTTCCTGGCAGGTGCTGTCTGACCTCCTGGCAGACTTAGATGCTTGTGATATACAGAAAGGTGACGCCAAACTTTTAGCCAATGGTGAAATAGCACCTGGTAAGTTCAGCTCTGACACTGGTTTTAAAAAAAACAAACTATTATTCATTTACAAATAGAATCAGCTGTCTTTGAAGTGTTTAATGGCCTCTCTGTCGTACAGATAAGAAGACAGCCATAAAGAACAGGATTAAACAGATGATGGATGTCTCCCGGGTAAGATATCGACACATTGATCAAAACTCACTGTAGTCACTGCCTGGCAGACAGATGTCATTACCACTGCTTCCAAGTGTTGAGCTGTCGTTTATATTATTTATTCCCAGGTCCAGACCACTTTGGCAGTAGTTGAGGAAGAGCGAGATCGCTTCATGACTAAACTATTGAATGAGGAGAAGACGAGAAAGTCTCTGGAAGGTTGGTTGTGCTTCTTTTACATTTGAAGTGTTTAGTTTTGTTTTTTTTTTGCCAGAAGATGCATGATGTGTAACGTTTTAATTCCACTCTCATTTAACGTGCTGTTTGTGTTTTGGAAAAGAACAACATCAGGAGCTGGAGCATTCAATTGCAACCCTGAAAAGTGAGAAGAGCCACGTTGAAAACCAGTTTAAGATCCTCCAGCAGAAAAATGAGATCATGGTTGAAATGTACCAACAGAAAGAAAACGCTCTTCAGCAGTAAGTGAAATTAAATCATACTGTTTCAACAAAATCCACCTAGACAGCTCATGAATGAAAGCATGCGTCTTTTTAAAATGAGAAAAGATGTTTCTAAACCATGTGAGTGTCTTTGTGTGGCTTCACAGGAGATTAACCAAGGAGGAGCTGGAGCGACGCAGCAAGGAGAGCATGCTGACGGAGGTGGGAGGAAAAGCTGTGGAGGCTGAGGAGCAGGTTAAAGTCTTAAGACAACGCATTAATGAAATGGAGGAGCAGATGAAGAAAACTGAGGAGGTCTACAAAGAGCAGGTATGGTCTCATGAGCTTTATAAAAGTTAGAACAGAAAAGTCTGTGGTGAAACCTGAACCTTAACTTTTGTTTCTTTCTTTTTTAGATAAAAGAACAGGAAAACAAAACTCACTCAAACTGGGTATGTTGCACTGAATGACACAATTTATTCACACTTGAAAGACACCAGAGATGGATATTAAATCAGTATGACTATGAATCATGAATTATCTGTTTTGTCTGCAGGTGAATGCTCGTAATGCAGAGAGAGCTCTGAATCAGGAGAAGCTTGAATCATCAAAGCTCCGTGAAAAGTAAGTGTTGGGAGATTTGGTTTCGTTGCAGCTGAACTAACGTCCGACGGGTCGCATCCTCTCACATGTCAGGGTTTCTTATTTTCCTCTGTTTGACATGATCGTAAACTGAATATCTTTGTCTTTTTTTGCTGATGTCGTGGTCGCCTGGTATTTTCATCTAACCCATGAGTTGTTTGTTTTCCCGCCCCCTTCAGGCTGGCTGTTCTGACCTCGCAGCTGAACGAGCGCCGCGCTCCTCTCTTCAGACCCAACTCTGGACAACCTGCAGGCCCTCGCCAAGGTAAACACCCTCACACTGAGCCTGCTGCGTTTCCTGTATGGACAGTTCTCATCCTGCAGAGCGACACGATGCTGTTGTTGTTGTTTTTCCTCTTGTCTTTAATTGAAACTAGATGGATTCAATTGGTCAGATTTGTCGTGGGTGTATTTGTCTCTCTCTTTTTTTGTGATGTGTTGCCAGCTGTTTCTTTTCTTGAAGTAAACGGATGGTTTGATTATAACAGGTGATTCATATGGGCCCTCCCCTGTGAGTGGGGGTGCACCATCCCCTCCTCTAATGATAGAGGGTCCCAGGCGCCCTCCCTCTGCCCCTGTGGGGCGAAGAATTGACCAGTATGGTGAGTCCCCGTGGATTACTTCACCCTCTTTAATTTTCACCACAGTTGGACTTGACCCCTCTGCTACGACCTCTAGTCCTTTAATCTTTCTTGTTTTTCATTCCTGACTTTGTTCCTTTCAGCTCCTCCACCTTCACTTCTTCCTTTTCTTTCTTTCCAGCGTCTTTTTAGTTTGAATCGCTTAGAAATTTCCTTTTGGTGAAGATGTTTCTTTTTTGCTGTGGAAATGAGATTCACCATTTTGCATCTTCAAAGACCCTGAAAACATTTGCTTAGCTTTGTTTCCCAGAAGTCCTGATAAAGCTGATTAACTGATTTCTTATTAAAAAAAATGTGTATATTTCAATTGTTGTTGTTGATGATTTTAAACCAAGTTTTCAGGGTCTTTAAACTCATCCAGAAGCTTTGTTCCTCCTCCCGTCTTCTTCATGGAGCACAGACCTCGCCATGCTTTGTTTCCTCTTTCTTTGTTTCTTACCACTGTGTCCTCCCTGGAAACGTGCTGGAGACAACATCAAGAGGGTTTTTCAGTCTTCATTTTGTCTCCTCTCAGGTCCTCGACCTCCATCAGAGTCTCATGGCCGCTACCCTGAAAACAAACACATCCCTGGGATGGGTACGTCTCCTCTGGTTTCTCTCTCTCTCTCTCTCTCTCTCCAAAGCTTCATCATAGTGTTTAAGTTATTTTCTTTTCCCCTTTCAGACATGATGGGGCCCCGCAGCTCATCACCTGCCAACATGGACACATCTGTAAGTTCTCATCAGATCAGAGTCACATGTATATAAAATATCAGCTGTCGACTTTGTTAACGTCCTTGCTTTAAAACAGACACAGGCAGTAGATCCAGAGATTAAAGCAGAGCCTCAGGCTGAGGCGTCCACAGAGAGTCCAGAGGCA
>OMNW01003304.1:2432-15694 GCA_900303245.1 Selene dorsalis
TTCAAACAAGAAAAAAAAAAAAAAAAAAAAAAAAAAAAAACTCCCATTACAAGTTACCATGAACCACTGCAAGGCCAGGGCAGTCAGAGCGTCAACACTCGTACTTCGGGTGGCAGTGCTGTAATAATGACTCAGTCAGGAATACACACAACACACACATACACCAATACTTATGAATAATGTTGAACCACTCCTCCTTCCTTCATGCACCAAAGCAAAGGTTACCCCAATCATCTTTTCGGCTGCTGCAGTTTTACAGCCCCAGAATGACTGCTTCTCTCTCCATTACCTCTGCACTCGTTTGACTGGCAGATGGGTGGAAAGACGGTGGATGGAGAGTGGGCGGGTGGGTAATCACGGGGCCGTGTGTCACAGTGCGTGCGCGTTTGCAGCACTATTTGTCGTCTCAGCAGGTGAGACGGAAAAGGCAGGTGAGACGTGGCTGGGCCTAATTTAAAAGCCTCTTTACGGTGCCCACTGAACCAACGTTGGCATTCCCTAATGGTGCATCACAGACGCCTCGTTCCCGCGCTGTTCCTCGCCATCCCTATGTCCTGTGTCCTTGTCTGTTGTCATTGCTTTAATAGCCGCCACAGCTTAAGTCGCAGACAAAATACGCATGGCAATTCATAACCAAATCTCTAACAGATTCAATATCCAACTAAGTGCTGTATACGTGTGGCCTATCTGAGTACTGATCTCAGTATAGCCCACTGACTCAATAGCTGCGTGCTCGGAGCAGGTGTCCTTTCCAGTCCAGTGGTAGCATGACACAGTGATTTAAGTGAATGGCGTGGACTGACAGTGAGAGAGACAGAGGGTGATATGAGAGGCTAATGGAGTTAATATGCTGAGATGGAGAGATAGAGGGAAGATTGGAGAGACACACATGGAGAGCTAGTCGAGTTACAGATGCTGATATCTGGATGCAGATCTGATTTTACACACGTTGTTTTCTCCTAACGTTTCTTTAACTTTCTTCTGCCAAAACTGGTTTATACCCTCAGAGCTTAAATGCTCTCAAAAATCTGCTGCTGTCACCGTGCCAGCACTTAATGTGTAAAAAATTTGATTTTATATTTCAAAAAAAGTATCTATTCAAATATGAGCTGGTGGTTTATTGTTATGATTATATATTTTCAATTCTGCCACACTTAGGTGCTCCACCAATATTTTCATAGTGAAGTTGTATTGTGTTGTATTGTGCAAACAAAAAAAAAAGTGAGTGCATTGCATATATTTTGAGTCCTCTTTTATACTGTCTGGAAAGAAATGTCTTTCTGTCTTACTCTCTGGCTCTTGTTTTCTTCTTCCCTGTCTCTTTCTTTGTCATCACTTATTTGCCCAGCCATTCTCTCTCTTGTGTTCGCTCTGTCCCTCTATTCTATTTGTCACTCATGCTCTCTTCCTGTCCCTGCTCATAAGAGATTCAAGGTCATTTTCATATAATAGCATCCACAGAAAACCAGAATTTCTGCCTCATGGTTGCGTGCCTCTGCCAGCCTGTCAACTTGCAGAAAATATGGTCACAGCCTCCCTTTCTTTTCCAGATTTACAGCACCTTATAATGAGCAGAAGTGTTTTTGCACAAAATGATGATGTCACAATGAACATGACATTTGTCCATTTGGATATAAAATGTCTTTGTGTCATTTTTTCCTTAATGTTATGGCTAAAAAACTTGCTCTGTGAGGGCACAATGGTCTTTACCTTCAACCTCCAACCACCAAATCCTCATCAGTTCATCCACAAGCCCAAGTGAATGTTTATATCAAATTTGAAAAAAAAAAATCCTGAGATGTAATGTTCTCGAGAACAGAGCAGACAGACAACCGGATAATGCAAGTGATCTTCTTATTAAACACACTAAAAAACAATATGAATGTGTAAACACAGCCACACCTTGTAAATACTGCAAAGCCATTCATTAGATACAAACAGCTATTAGCTCTCAACAATAACAGCTGTAAACTCCAGTATGGCTTCATCTCACGAATGCATATCTGATTATTAGAGTCTGCATGAGCGTATTCGTGTGTATTGAATGTGCCGGTGTTAGTGCCTGAGCAACAACCATTTCTGTTTCCCTGTTTCCCTCTTGTCAGTTTTTGTACGCACCAAAGCTCCAAATAGTATTTGGCCTCTCTCAGTGAACAAACAGGACATTTTTTATTCCAGATGGAGAGGAGGGAGCAAAGGTCTCGCAAAATTAGGGCAGAGAATTCAGTGCTGGGAGGAGGCCAGACAGTGAGCAGAGGAGGGCAAACTGTAAGGTCTATTGTTGGGCTGAGAATGATCAAACCCCCTGAAAAATATCACTCCATCACTTTATAAACTGTATGAACAGGAATCTCTGTGGTAAAGCTGTAAATACAGGCTTCAGAAACTCAATACTGAAAATCATCACCCTTGTCTATCTTGTTCCTAAGTGTGTGTGTGTTCATTTGCTTGTCTGCATGTGTCTCCAGTCTGCTTTAATCTCCTTCCATCTGCTGGTGGACCTCCACTCCCTGTTCTGAGGCCTGCCATGCCCCACCCGATCTGCTGAGCCTGACCTCACTGAGCATGTATGTGTGTGTGTGTGTATGTGCGTGTGGTGGGTTGCTTGATGAGCCTGGTTCCTTATGAAGTGGTGTCATTAAAGCAGAGAGAAGGAGCAAACGGGTGATTGCAGTGATTTGGCAGAGGTTGCATAGGCTCCGTCCTCCAATCACAGCCTTCGTCTGGCCTCTCCAGCTCCACTGCAATCACAGAGCACCAAGTCCACAGAGAGTGCACACAAAAACACACTAACACACACACACACACACACACACACACACACACACACACACACACACACACACACACACACACACTAATAAAGCAGAGACCCTTCACCTCTGTCTCAGCAGTGAAGGTCAATGTTCATCATTCCCCTCTTACAGCTTCAATTTACCTTCAAGTAGTTCTGATTTTAACACTTACACAGACTACTGGTCTCTGCTGGTCTCTGTTTGTCTCTGTACTGGTCTTAACACTTACACAGACTACTGGTCTCTGCTGGTCTCTGTTTGTCTCTGTACTGGTCTCTACTGGTCTCTGTTTGTGTCTGTACTGGTCTCTGTTTGTCTCTGTACTGGTCTCTACTGGTCTCTGTTTGTCTCTGTACTGGTCTCTGTTTGTCTCTGTACTGGTCTCTGTTTGTCTCTGTACTGGTCTCTACTGGTCTCTGTTTGTCTCTGTACTGGTCTCTGTTTGTCTCTGTACTGGTCTCTACTGGTCTCTGTTTGTCTCTGTACTGGTCTCTGTTTGTCTCTGCACTGGTCTCTACTGGTCTCTGGCTGAGCAGGACAGACTGGGACGAACAAGTCTTTACTGACATTTCTGTGCGTTCAGGTTATTTGGGGTCCGTTCTGCCTCCTGGAAACAACTGTAAACTTGTGCTCTATGGTCAACATGACGAAGGCTTTCACCGTCTCTAGTAGTGGCCACCAGCTGTTAACACTCAGGTCAGGGTTCTTTAAATCCACGCTCTGTGCTGCTACAACACCCTCCATCATCAAAAGACAAAGAAAAGCTTATAGGGACTCGACTCAAAGTTTGTTGCCATCCTTGTGGCACAGTTATTGAAACCAGTAACTCAAGGAGCCGATCTATTGACCAGACATGCTGAACCATGAGCTCATTGTCTGCTTTACACTGTTTGTAATTCTAAAACACACTTTTTGCAAATGACTATACACAGTTATCTACATTACACACATCATTTAAAACTACAAGCCTGTGTGTGCTGTTTGCTAAACACTGCCACAGAAATACACACAATTATCAATCACTTGCAAACAGAATGCAGCAGTGAAAACACCTGTAACCAATGAGATCATTTGAAAATCAGAGCTTTAACCCTATAAGATTCAGTTTGCTCTTTGGTTTGCATGAATGGAGGCCCATGTGTGAGAAAGAATCAGAGGCAGAGGTGTTCATTTAAAAGGAGGACAAGGAAGAGAAGGAAAAGGAGGAGGAGGAGGACAAAGAGGACAAAGAGTGGCAAGAGGATGAAATAGGAGAAATGTCACAAATGAGATCCAGACAGCTCTAACTGATCATGTGATCAACCATGGGCTGAGTCTGCAGGAGGCTGCTCAGGGGGTCCAACCTCATTTGAGCTGCGACACTCTCTGGCCAGAGAGGACATCCTTTGTGATGTTGATGAGGTGCTGTGGCCGAGTGCAAGCAGAAGACGGGATAGACAGTGATTGCGACATACTGTAATCTCAGTTACGTAATATAAATGTGTGTGTTTAAAAAAAAAAAGTTTTCCAATTGCATTTGTGTTCATACTTTTATTTACAGCATGCTTCAAATAGAAATGCAAGACTCTAGATGATAGTGTCTTATATTTGGCACATCAGTGTTTAAATGGCAGATGTGGCAAATGCTACTGATTTACTATTTGTGTGTAAAGCTGTGATGGAAAAATACAATTTTTCAAAGAGTTTATATGCATCTCAAAGCGTTTCCACAAAGGGCTGGTGTGGCTGCAGGGTTTTTGTTCCAACCAATCAGGAACACACAGTTTGACCAATCAGCTGTCTGAAGACTGAGATCAGTTGATTAAATGAGTCAGGTGTGCTGCTGCTTGGCTGGAACAGAAACCTGCAGCCACACCGGCGCTTTGTGGAATGAGTTTGAGCTGCCTGGTTTATATAGTTTTGAATAAAGTATTTGCTGTGCAAAAGATATCTGAAATTTTGTACTTTGTGTGTACATGTTTGGCTTTGACAAAAGGGCCATAGTTTTAAAAATTGTGTTTCACCGAAAAACTGTAATATGACTCACTGAAAAAGGTTTTCACCTCAGGACTCATCTAAACCTGACTCAATTTAACCTGACTCATCTTAATCTGACTCAATTTAACCTGACTCATGAACCTGACTCAATTTAACCTGACTCATCTTAATCTGACTCAATTCAACCTGACTCATCTAAACCTGATTCAATTTAACCTGACTCATCTTAATCTGACTCAATTTATTCTGACTCATCTAAACCTGACTCTTCTTGAACGGACTCATTTTGCTTTGGCTTTGACTCATCTCAATTTGATTAATCCCCATTTGACTTGATTTAACCCAGACAACCACACTGATTTGACTTGATTCAACATATGTGTGGGTAAAGTGTTGTTGTTTACTTACTTGTTTGTTTACTGTCATCTTCCATGTCCAGTGATGTCTGTCTTCATGATTTATCAGGTTTATTTGTGAAGCCAACAGCTTCATATCTTGGGAGAATAATGACTCACATTGTTTTACTAACACATTTATGCACGTGTGAGTGTGTCCTACAGTCTGTGCAGCACTTTGCACTGGACTTACTGGAGATGATGATGTCATATAATCCCTCCACTGTGCACTGGTGTCCCCCTCAACAGGGAGGAGGTCTGAGTCCGGTTCTGGAGGATTCTGATCACCATCCAATTTATAAACCAAGAACCAACCAAAGTGTCATGATGACATTTTCTTCTTGTTCTGCTCTCTGTGAGGTAAAAAAAAAAAAAAAGGGTCTCATTTGAGTCTCTCTCTGTGAGATGAATCACAGAAGAAACTCACAGCTTTTTCCTCTGGTTTCTGTTCATTAAACAAAACATCGAATCATTTTACTGTTCAGTGACACTCAGCTCTGAGCTGTCTGCTCTCTGCAGGGACATACCTCTACAAAGTCTGACTCTTTAGCCTGTGCCTCGGCTCCAGTGTCATCATCATCATCTTCATAAGATATCTTTGAATATCTCTCTTTAATAACAAGTCTATTCAGGCCCATTTTTATTCTCCCTGTGCCTTTAATTCGCTTCCAGCTGCCCTCCCCTTTAACACACTGAGCTTTTTTCTATTTAATCCCCAATTGGGAGAAAGAGAGAGAGGCAGAGAGACACTGACAGAGAGAGAGAGAGAGAGAGAGAGAGAGAGAAATGAACAGATAGATGAAGAGAGGGAGAGAGAGAGAGAGAGAGAGAGAGAGTCAGATTAGTGAACTGAAGCTGAAAAAGAAGCTGAATTCGTCTCCGCGGATTTCTCTGGATTTATTCCATCTCTTCACTTTCCCCCTCTGATCCACAGCAAATTAATAAATCGATGAATCAGCTGCAGCTGCAACAGAAGAAAAATCGATTGATTTTTGGGGAGAAACCTGACAGCGATCGCGGGAAAATGTGGAGAAGTTGTTCGCATTCGTAAATGTAAAGAAGAAGACGCTGATGGGGATCCACGCCACGGGAAACTGATCAAACTGCGGATCGATCGAAGATGATTATCGGTGTTTGGAGCTGAGAGGAAAAAAAGCAGCGGAGATGTATGAGGAGAGCCGCAAAAGTAAGAAACCACTGTTTAAGGTTGTTTTTTTTAAAGTTGGCTGATCAATGGTAAAAGTTAAGATCGATTAATGACAGTTGATTGATTAGCAACAACATTCTGTTTCCGCCCTCTGAGCTGTACGTGGATTCTACAGCTCAGACCGCTGGCTCAAGATATTGATTAGTTGATCGATAGAATATTGATCAGCAATTGTTTTGATAAAAGATGAGTGTTCATGTAAGTTGTCTGTGCCGTCAACGCTCCCAACCAAACCAAACCAGGAACCAAACAAACCATTTATCGATCAACTGAACACCTGATAATCAATCAGTGACTAATCTGCAGTTGGAGATCAGAAACTCTTCAGCTGCACAGATTCATCACCATAACAAACCTGCTTCAGAGGAGGATCAGCTCAACCACCTCTGTGGGCTTCATCAGTGGATAGATCAGCTGTTCCACTATTTCACACCTCCACGTTCAATTCACATCACTAATGTTAAGAAATGACTTCACCAGATTTCAATAAGATCTTTAAGAATCATTTCTGTGACGCTTTATTTTGAAATCTGAGACGCCTCCTGTGTGCAGCACTGTGGTTTAGTTTCTGTCTGACCTGCAGCTTCTCACTGACACAGACTCGCGTGAAGATTTATGGAGTGATGAACATTCACACCTTCATCAGCACCGTTGACGTGTTGTTAAGAAGCAGAGAGGTGACGGTGCAGTCTTCAGCCTGAGCTTTCTGTCTGCTTTAAATGGCTCTCTTCATCTCTGAGTGGTTTTCTTATCCTTTATGGGTCTGTTATTTTCTTCATTTCTTTTTTCTTTGTTGGTCGTTTAGTTCCTCGGCGTCCATGATAAAACCAGATGTCAATCAGTAGCTGTGTGTCAAGATGCTGTGTGATTAGATTTGATCCAGTCGTCCAGAGTGTGCAGAATAAGAGCTTAGATATCAGTGATTTAATCAACAGGAAGTAAAGTGCTGTCATGGATCAGTGAGTTCGGCTGTGGGCTACAACTTGAGCGCTGTTCTTTAGTCTGTGTCTGCTCACATTTGAAAAATTATTCAAACAGAGTTCACTATGATCAGCTCCTGTTTCCTACCTTTCATTAGATGTTCACACAACAGTCACTGGTTTTATGTGAATCCAAAGGAAACGGACAGCGGCTCAGAGCAACTGTGTGTTTGAAGAGTGATCAGTGATTCATTCAGCAGCAGGCACATGAAATGTAGATATCCTCACAGTTCTTACTCACATGGTCCAGACCCCTCTGAACTCATTCAGACTACAGCAGCCTGGATGTGTCATCCCAGGGAGTGAATGTCATAAAGCATTGTGGGAACAGAACAGTGGAGTCTCCTGATGAGCTGTAACACTCAGCTCAGGATGACCCACATCACAACACTACCATGATCATTATCACTCATAATTGTGTATATCAAAAGACAGTTTCTCAATGACATCATAGTGGCAAAGGTAAAAGTTGGGGGTCAGAGGTCAGGGTGGGTGGTGAGAGAGACTAGATTCACATCCAGAGATGAGGCTCTCATCTAGACTCTATCCTTTGGTTCAGACACCAGCCCTGGTTCAGGTCAGTAAAGGTAGAAGTTCAAACAAAATATACACCTGATCAGGATCTGAGAGTCTGACCAGAACCAGGACCAGAAGTGGGTCACTACAGGTGATGAATGAGACCCTGTCCCACAACTATTGTTAGATGTTGATATCTGGTTGTTTGTAGGTTGTAACATAATGTGACCAACATCTAATGTCCACAGCTATTCAGATGTTGATGTGAGATGTTTGAGTTTGTTCAAATGATGTTTGTGTTACTCAGGGACAAAAATCCAATGTCACATTTAGGCCTGTCACAATTATGACATAATCACCTCATCACAATCACTATTTTGCATAATCGTTGAAATTGTTTCCATTCGTCTATATAAAAACAGCTGGATGAAACGAACAGAAATATCATATTTCCATCACTATTTCCATCGTCACTATCGTTTCAGGTTTAACTGGTACACTTTTAATGACATTGTCTTGTTATGGATCCAATTAGCAATCGCAATTAGCTTTTCCTGAAGCTTTTCGATGAGTGTCTTAAAGGAGACATATTCTGCCCCTTTTCCTCAAATTAAAATAGTTCCCAGGTGTCTTAAAGACATGTCTGTGACATGCTTCAGTCAAAATACCTCAAGGATCAAACATCACAGCTCTTTGCATCCGCTCAAAACAGAACGGCTGGTGTCAGTGCCTGTCCCTTTAAATGCAAATGAACCACTGCTAGCCTCACCCCACCCCTTCTACTGGTACCAGTACTCACAGGTAGGGGTGGTGCTATGCAAATTCGAAAACTAATGACATCATTGTCTGACAACTGAGGGAACAGCTCGTAAAAACACATGGATTTCAACCCAGAGAGCAAATTACAGATTTTTTTTTGTCAATTCTCACATTTTGGGGGCCAGAAGACAAACACCCAGATACATGTTAAAGAGGCTCCTTTTAATATAAGCATGACAATACCAGATGGCACGTGTCAACAGACCAGTGTAATGCAGTTTATAGTCAAAGAAATGCAGCTGTTCACTATGACTGAAAAAACAGCAATTAAAGAGGAACTATGCTATATTTTTACCTTCATTAAACAGCTTCAGAGTAATTGTGATGGTTAAATATATGACTTGTTACAGGGAGAATGGAGGCTCTCTCTTCCACCTAGTGTCTCTTGGCCAAAAACCAACCTTGCAAGATCAGTGCCTCTGACCCGGTGTCCAGCTTTTGTCTCTGCGCACCCCGACACAAACGTGCCCGTAACCCGTAATCTCTTGTTTAGGACAGATAAAACAAATATACACATCGTAACATCGTATATGATGTATAACGTTATCCATCGTTCCATGGATTGCTTTTTGGCTTTATTGAAAACAAATGGACATGGATGAGGGTTAGCAAAACAGAGGAAAAGTGACCAGACTTGCATAGTTCCCCTTGCAAAAGTCTGACAAGCAGAAAAAAACAATTAAATCATCAATCGCAATTATTTGTATGGCAAGTAACCGTCAACTTGAAATTCATAATCATGACAGCCCTAGTCACATCCCAGTGAATTTAGAATATTGACATTCTGATCGTAAGCAAAACTGTAATTCCCCATCTCCAACACTCAACCGGGTTTTTGTTTCCAATTTAAATGTAATGTCTACACGACACTTGAGTTGTAAGAGTCTGACTGCTGGGCTGTTCTTACTGCTGTAGCTTCTCACTGAACTGATGAATGTTGGAGACAAGCTGTTTGTGTTTGGTCTGTAGATTCAGTCTTTGGTGAAGCAGCTTCTGATTGTGATGCAGGTTGGAGCTTCACTGTGGAGAGTTTTCTCCCTCAGAGGCCTGAAGAGGTCAGAGTGTTTCTCAAGACAACCAGAACAACAGACATGTCTTTCAGTCCATCCTCCTCACATCCTCTCCACACCTCTCAGATTTCGACCCTCAGGTCTGGGAGCAGCTTTTGGACTGTGTGGATGTTTCTGTCTGTGCTGACGATAACTATAACTGACAGGAACGATGGACAAACTGTTAAAGAGCCTGAATATTTCTCTCTCAGTCAACCGATCAGATCGGTTTCAAGTATGTATGTCCTGTCAGTCTGTGACCTCTGACCTCAGAAGGCGCGGGGTCAACACAAGTCACCTTCATCATTTAAAGAGCCACTCATTAATCCTGATCCTGGAGGAGGATCAGACTTCCTGTTCTCTGCTCACTGAACTAAGATGGCCTCCATGGGCCCTCTGATAACGTTGTCATGGAAATGAGCATTAACACACGTGACATCATCTGTTGCCATAGCAGCAGAGTTAATCCACCCTTTTGTTCAGGCAGTGAAACAAGGCTTATTTTAACTTTAGAGTGAGGGGACACTTTATCTGATCTGCTGATCAGGTTCATTTCAACTGCTTCAGTCTCCAGTTCACTCAATAGTTATACATATGTTCAGGATGCAGTAAACCCCCACAGGCCAGATCTGATCAAGACCACACTGACCTCAGAGTCCATCCTCCTCACCTGCTGCCAGCAGGTGGAGCTGTCACCTGCTGCCTCTGATCTTTACCGTGAAAAACACTGAAACTGATTTTAGCGTAATTTCTGATTTGCTCAGTTCATCCAAGTGTTGTTTTGTTATTTACCTCACTGTAAAAACTGTGTTCTATGTCACAGTGCGTGCACAGACAGCTGTCACTCCCGCTGCTGAGCAGAGTTGAACATCCATCTCCCTCTGCCCTCATCGTGTATCTCTAACTATCATTATCATCGATTGATCTGGTTGATTCATTAACAACATCCGGTTAATTAAATGTGAAAAATGTGAAATGTCCCACAGTCCAGTGACGTCTTCAAACGTCTCGTTTTTGTCCCAGACCTGTGGAGACTCAGTAACTGTGACAGAAAACAGAAAATCAGCAGATAATGGTATTTCAATTAGTTTCAACAGTAGCACATGACTGAGCTACAGGGATCAGTGAGACGTGGTGCTGCTGACACTGCTGATTGGGTCAGACTGTTTACGATTAACAGAGATGATCGAGTCTATCCCTGTGTTTCAGAGACAGTGATGTTACAAAACTAAATGGAAAATGACTTTTGAACTCATCATCGTGACCACATGTAGACAGACACTTCAGAGTGTATAACATGTCAGAGGTTGAGAAATAAGAAAATATTTGATGGGATAATTGATGTGATTCATTAATTAATCAAAATCCAAAATGGTTTCCAATCATTTTCTTTCCTAGTCAGTTTTTTTTTTCAATTTTAATCAACTGATTGCTTCAGTGAGTCTACAGATAGTACATGGAGACCGACTGATTGGCTTTTTACTGTTGAAACAACCACTGCTGCTGCTTCTCTCTCCCTCTGTCTCTCTCTTGCTGTGTGTGTGTGTGTGAGTGTGTGTGAGAAGAGAGAGAGAACTGAGCAGCGAAGAAGAAGAAAAACTGTTCCAACATTCACTAAATGAACTGATGACCTTCCAGCTGGACCAGGCTGGAGGGCAGTGTGACACACACACACACACACACACACACACACACACACACACACACACACACACACACGCTCACACTGTTGTCACGATGATGTGAGTTGACTTGGGATAATTCAGGGATAATTAGTCGGTGGTTCTTGTCGTCCTACGGGTGAAGCAGCTCCTCCAGACAGGAATAAAACAACGTGACCCACAGTCATGTGACTTGCACCGTCCAAACCTCAGCTGCTCATTGGACAGATGACAAACCTGCTGAGATGCAGCAGCTCAAGAGTTCAGAGGAGGAGACACGTTAAAGGAACATGTTGCTGTTTTAGAAACAAGAGTTTTTTTCCAAGCTGATCATGTTTGGACTGATCAGTCAATCACTGATCAATCACCTTGAGTTTTACTAATCATTGTTGTGATGCAGATGAGGCCGATGCCAATCAAACCAGCAGGTCATCCTTTGACCCAGGGTTTAATTTACTACTTACTTGGCTTAATTTATTCTCATATGATGAGAATAATTGTTGGATTCAACCTCAGTTTCTTCTCCTCTCTGCTCTGACTTTCTACCTGCATGTAAAAAACAGCTGGACAGGACAGCAAGGCATGATGGGAAACACAGGAAATCTAGGAAATCACTAAACAAAGGTCGAGAGAGAGGCAGAGAGACAGAGTGAGAGAGGAAGAGAGAGAGAGAGATCATCATATAATCTCACTGTGCTGTCCATCACTGGGTTTATTTGTGTGTGTGTGTGTGTGTGTGTGTGTGTGTGTGTGTGTGTGTGTGTGTGAATGTCTGTGAGTGAGTGTGTGAGTGAATGTCTGTGAGTGAGTGAGTGAGTGAGTGAGTGAGTGAGTGAGTGAGTGAGTGAGAGAGTGAGAGAGAGAGAGTGATCTGGGCCATGATTTATATGTTAGTACCTGAGGACCCTGAGCACACACACACACACACACGCACACACACACACACACACACACAG
This sequence comes from Selene dorsalis, assembly GCA_900303245.1. Lineage (NCBI taxonomy): Eukaryota > Metazoa > Chordata > Actinopteri > Carangiformes > Carangidae > Selene > Selene dorsalis. Next base: position 14,788 of record OMNW01003304.1, read on the forward strand.
ATACACACAGATACACAAATCTAGGTCACAGCTGTTCACTACAATATTTCTGTGTTCACCTCCTCTGGAGCCACATCTCTCCCTTCTCTCCATTCATTTAACCTCCTCTCCTTTGCTCCTCTCTACTCTCTGTGGTCAGTCAGTCTATCCCGTGCCCCCTCACCCATTACACACTACATACCACCTGGAAATAACCACCTACCAACACTTAAACAACCACCTACTAATAGTTTAACAACCACCTACTCAAACTTCAACAACCACAGGCGATACTCTGCATTATATATTACTGTTAGGGCTGTCATCATAGTTAAAGTGTTAATTGTGATGCGATTGATTTAAAAAAATAACGCGTTCATTTTTATTAATCGCTGCCCATTTTGACCTCTACTGTCCCACACTCCAGTCCAGTAGGTGGCTGTAAGGCACCTTCAAGTTGGTTGCCAACCACCAATAAACTCCATAGAAGAAGAAGCAAAACGTTAAATATCTATAGATCTGTTATTGTCATTGATTCCCATTCTGCTGCTTCTCTCCAGAAGTGACCACACAGACAGGTGTGTGTGTGTGTGTGTTAGTGAGTTACTATGGTTACCAGATGCTTCCAACCCCCCAGTTATTTCTGCAGCTGGATTTGCATGGGCCGGTCTGAGGCATGAAACTCCTGGGCTGAAAGTGAGTCTCACTCCAGCCCTGCACACGTCACACCAACGAACGTGCATTTGTAGAAGGGTGTTGTTGATGTTGTTGTTGTTGTCGTTGTCGTTGTCGTTGTCGTTGTCGTTTTCGTTGTCGTTGTCGTTGTCGTTGCTGTTGTCATCGTCATCGTCGTCGTCGTCGTCGTCGTGTGCAACACAGAGTTGCTGCTTCTGGGGAGTTTTTTTTTTTTTTTTTTTTTTTTTTTTTT
>OMNW01003308.1:6023-16486 GCA_900303245.1 Selene dorsalis
TGGTGTTTAAATTTTTCTTTTTTTTTTTTTTTTTTTAGTCATGATGCTCTTATTTTATCATCAGCAGTTTTTATATATGAAATGTCAGGTTTATGTTTATCAATTCTATGTCCTGTGAGTAGCCAGCAGACTACGTGAAACATGGATTCAGAGTATGTACAAAAGTAAGTGAACCGCAGCTGCATTGGTAAAGTCAAATAGGTAACCCACATATCACCTCCAGAGAGTTGCAGACCTCTGTGGCAACATCATCTATATGAATGGCATTCATGGGAGAGTTTTCAAACAGAGTACAAAGTTGCCTGTTTAAACTTTGCTAGAGAGCACTTGGACAAACCAGAGGCCTTCTGGGCATCCACTGTCTGGACAGATGAGTCCAAAATTTTATTGTTTGGCCACAGTCACAGGCACCATGTTTGGAAGGTTCACAAACATTCAAGCAGCACTGTATCGACAAATATAAACACATCTTTTAATAAGAAAAACATTAAACATTTATTTAGAATAATCACACTAAATGATCTGATTGAGAGTTGACACTCAAAAGGTTCATACCTGAAAAATTACGATCCAGGCATAGACAATGTTGTCAAAGTTGATGGCACCTTTGTGGGGGTTACTATTCCCCGTGTGGCAGCGGGTGTAATACTGGTTCCAGTTGATGCACAGACCCATTGCTTCACCCGCACCGCTCCCGTTGGCCAGCGGCTCCGGACTCAGGCCCAGAGCCTGTCTGTGGAGCGCGTCCTCTTTATCCAGGCAGCATGTACGGCCTCCTTCGCGTCTCGCCGGCACGTCGGTACACGACATGATGCCGTTATCGGACGCCAGGGAGCAGATGAAGGGCCGCTCGTCGTCCTCCTCCGGCTGATAGTACGGAGCTGGCAGCGCCATACCTGAAGATCTGGATGGATGAGAGGGTAAGAAACTCAGTTAATTGGTTACGGAACAGAAACTGCGCACATGATGTAGGTCATAATGGATTTCCATCATGTTTCATTACTTCAATTGGGGAATTTTCACAAGGATTTCAGTGAAAGAGGGAGAGTTAAGAGGGAGCAAGAGGACAGAATGTAAGATAAGAGATGTTATATAGCGCAGTCATTGAAGTAAATCCCTGGAAGTACTCCACCAAACCTGCAGGATAAACTCATCATTGAAAGCATGCAAGAGCATAAGGAAATGCAAATGATCCTCCATGTACAGCATATGCACCCTCTCTTCTCTTCTCAGTCTCAAGTACTATATCCTTAGATTACACTGCATATATACATACACTCCTTTTTAATTTCCTACTACATGTCTCTCTCTCCTTTAATCACTTTTTCTCAAACACAGCATAAATGAAACACGCAGAAACTGGAAAGAAGGAGCTCCAGATCCGTTTAAGTTACGAGGAAAATAAAGTATGGAGCTGTAAGTGATATGAGTGTGTGAGAAAAGCCTGACCTAGCAGTGAACTAGCGAACACTGCCTACAGCTAGTGAAGACAGGTGTGGTAAACAGGGTGAGGTCACGAGTTGGTCAGGACACGCAAAATGAAAGTCCTGAGAAAAAATCAAGCAGCGCCTAGAACGTCACATTCACTCACATGTGGTCCTTCAGTTATCTGTGTGGAGAAGAAAAAGCAAGTGGCTTGGGAGTTTGTTAACTCTTCTGCTTAGCATGAGTCAGACATCCAGAGAGTTACAATTCATTTTGTGCTATTTGCTGCCATCCTTGCCAAAGAGGAGGCTCAGTGAATCCTACAGCTTAGTTGTTATTTTGCTTGTTCTTGTCTAGGTTTCAGGTCGCAAGGTTGAAAACAAGGAGAAGCCCTGGTGAGAGTGAGAGCTTTATGGGAGTTATTATACTCCATTTACTTTCAAATCTTTGTCTTGAATGTCCTTAATTGTAAATTGTCTGTAAATTACTAAAAGAAGATGAAAAACTACATTCCAACAAACTCTACCAATGTTTCACTCCTCGCTGCTCCACCATTTCCCTAAAAAGTAAAATAAATGAATGCAACAATTTTCTAGAAGCTGGCAGCACTGACCGTGATCCAAATATTCAACTCGGGAATCAGGGTTAGGTTTGTTATTTGGCAGCAACAAGCTCTACTCCTACAAGGCCTTGCAAGTAAATAATTGGTCTGATCTTGACAAAGCAGAAAAAACAGGTGTGTTCTGCCATTTGAAACAGGGGCAGTTCTGTGCCGCTGCCCTGATTACCCTGCTGAAAGCTGGATCTAATTTGACTGGGACTGTGATAGGTAATCCTGCATCACATACTGAGATGCAACATGTTCAGAAGTGTAGGGTTTTAAAGAGGTCAATGGAGGGAAGATGAACCGATATATGAACATCCATCCATCCATCTCTAAAAGGAAACATGTATTGTAATCTCATCACTGTTTTGTTTTTCTCAGAAGAAATGAAGCTCATCATGAAATGTCCTGATATAGAAGCAACAATTATATCATTTGCCATGAAACATGCAGGCAAAACAAAATGATTTACTAAGCTAACTAACCAACTGACAGGCACATCATTGGAGATAAGTGTGTTGAGCGCCAGACAACAAGTTTAATCATGTAAACAAAGTCATGTGGAAAGTGTATGTGAGATAATGTGCATGTGTGTGTGTCCTGGCATGAAATCATCAGGAAAACAGATCACGCTCTTGTGCATGCACTCCCACAGCATACACACAAACCCACCTTCAGTTAAATCATTCATTCCCTATAGGTGGGTGGGTGAGAGTGAGCGGTGTCTTTGGCTGATTCCCACCGATCTTGATGACACGCATCTCTAAAATGTGAATCTTGCCGATTGCCACCATCTGAAGCACCTAATCATTTCCAGAGATGTCACCCACACTTCTCAGTTTTAATGGAAGCATGCCAAAGAGTCTGGTTTTTCGCTTCATGTCCACCTGGGAGCGGTTCACACTTATCACCCACTGTGCGTTTTTAGGTGAGTGCAGGGTGTGGATGCTCATCTCGAGGTCTGGGAGTAAACAAAAAATAGACCCTCTATATCAACAGACCCATTACTGAGCACATACATTCAGGGTCACTCGACCTACAGGACTGACTTATTGTATGCTGTTGGTCTTTTTCCCACATTTTGCCACACCACTATCTCTGTGTTTTCATCAGTGTTTCTTATTTTCTGCATTGGGACAGTCAAAAGATATGTAATACACAGACTGCTCAGCCTAATATACTCACAAACAACTCAACAATATAGATTTCCAGATGTCTTACAGTGCATTTAACACCTGAGCTTATTTGCTCTCTCTTTATTTTCTTGTGTTGCTTCTGTCTTTCAGTTTATATCCTCTTTGATTCTCTCTTTCTCTGCCTTCTCTTTCTTCTGCTCCTTTGCCCTCCTTTCCCGTCTATTTTGCCCCTCCTTTAATTCCCCTTCTTCTTTCTTCTCTCTTTAAGATTGACCCAGCTCACCCCCCCTCTAATTCCCCCTCCTCTCTAATTCTCTTGATACTACCCTGTCTCCTCCAGTCAATATCGTTATAGATAGGGCTGACATATATAGCAGTAGAATTTCTCCTTTTACCTCGACCACAAAGTGCTCACACAACACACACATTTACTTGTTGGCACAACAAAGTTTGCAGGTATGCACAGAGACACGCTCATGTTAGTACAACTCACAGCACATCAGTGTTGATCCAGTCTAATGGAGGACACAAAGGATGGACAGCAGAGATGGTCATAAAGAGTATGGAGAGAGGCTGTGGGTGGCGTTCAAACCGGTGCTTTACTCACAGCATTAAAGTGGAGAGAGGGGTAAAAGTAAACAGTCAGAGTTAAAGGAAGAGATGAGAGAAAAACGGCCTCTGTCAGAGTAGTGGAGCATGAACGAAGGCTGTTGCCCCCCCCGCTGATGACTTGGCATTGCACAGCATGGCACAGCAAAACCTGGCATCACGCTGAGAAAGCACCTGCCAATGGAGAGCAAGATGGAGGGAATGATCAAGGCTCACGGAGCAGAAGAGAAAAGAGACGTTTCAGAGTGAGATTCTGGGACAGTTGTGAAGGGAAGACTGGTTTTTGAAGAAGCACAGATAACATATTCAAATAGACCAACCCACATGATCCTACTTTGAAAGTGCATGGGATGAATTCTCCTTTATAATAAAAATGTCTTTTGAAGCACAGTTGGGCTGCTCTCTGGAGGCAACAGTGCAGGATGTGTTTCGCAACGGTGCAGCTTAGAGGTGCTAATGTGTCTCTAGCACAAATTGCCCAAGGTCCTCATGTAATATTTTCACCTTGATGCGCAGAAACAAATAAGGATTAGAAGAAATGGAAAGGGGGCTGCATAGGGTTAAAATATCGAGAGGGGCAGTAGGCGGGCTAATTGAAGACTTGGAAATAAAAGAATAAAACATGAAGACAAGAATAAGGTGGATTAAGGCATGAGAAAGAGATCAAAAGAGAGAGGGTGTAAAATGCCAAAGTGAATGCTGCACTTGACTGTGACACTTAGCCCACTCCATTATAACCTCTCAGAGAGCTAATGTTAGCCCTTTACTTAGCATAATAGTCCTCAAGCGCTACATCATAGGACCTTTCTAATTAACTACTCAAGCACCTTTACTAACCTGCATAAAATGTTAACACAATGCTTTAGAATGATATGCAAAATAATACTTTGCTTAAATAACAAGCAACACTCAAATCTGATGTGGGATCACAGCTAAAAGTCTACAGCTGCACTGATCAACAAATGTGGGAGTTTAGAGTGTAAATGGCAGGAAATTGTTTTTCTAAAGTTAGATTAAATCACTGTACCACTCTGATCTCTCAGATGCAGTAGAAAAGAAAATCTAATCAGGAAATCATAGTGCGGTCTTCAGGTTGTCCTGCTATTTGTTCTTTCAGCCATGATCCTAGCTGGTGATAGAGTAGATGAGACGGAGTAAAGGTATATTAAAAGAAAAAAAACATTAGCCAAAGTAACTTTGATTAATGTAGAGGTTGTTATGGTAAATGTTTCTGAAGTTTAAGAGGACAAAGCAGACAGGACACGTGTCCCCTTTCATCTGGCTATTAGATCTGTCATTAGTATACGCTGTGTCAGCACATCCGGAGCCAATGCACAGAGGCACAGAGTGGTATATATGGCTCATTTACATATACACACATCAGACGCTTGTGTCTTTCTAGCCAGCTGACGCCAGCATAAAAACTGTAAGCAAAATGAGAGAATGTCATGAAACCAAACACCGAACACTGAGTGTCACTGTCAAACACACACGCACACACAACTTTCAATCTATGGCCTGTTAACTTCACGTTTACACTGTTTAACTCACAGGGTGAAGTTCTCCTCAGGATAGCAGCGGTTCCTCAGTAGCCCCGCCCACAGCTGCACGCCGATAATGCCGAAGATGAAGAAGACGAAGAAGCAGAGCAGCAGCACATTGCCCAGCATGGGTAGAGTGTCCAGCAGCAGGTTCACCAGTATTCGCATACCTGTATATTCCAGCAGGTCAATCAATCAGTAACAGATTATCACAGGTTAACGCTATTGATTAAAAAAACAAAACAAGGGATTTACTATTTGCATACAGATTGCTTCAGTGACCGATCGTTTACCTCATGAATACTACTACAGAATATAGTATTACGCCTTCTAATGCAAAGTGCCCCTTTCCCCCAAAAAACGCTAAAAGGAATAATGATCAATGTCTTTGTTATGTTCATCACATTTTGTTTTTAGTTCAGGATACACATTTTTATTCCAGTCCACATATCACAGGGAGGTGATCAGAGTGCGTTGTAGGCTTATAAAAAGAAGGAGTATGGTCGTGACCTGAGTTTCAGGCTTCTAAATAATGTTGGTTAATGTCAGAGAAAGATTGTGTTTTTGGTAAATAATGAAAAAAGTAGGGATCGACCCGATATTCATTTGCAGTAATATTGGTGTCAAAATTTAGAATAACACACCTGGGATTAGACTGAATACAGTACACTGCTGGCTAACCGGAGCTTTCTGCTTCTCCTCCTGAGTGGTGACTTTAGGCAGAGAGATGACTGCATTAGAGCCACAGGAGCAGGTTTATCGGTTATTGGTGGAAAAAAAACCCCCAAACAAACCAAAAAGATTATATTGTCCGATATTATCAGACATGCTGATAATCGGTTGACCCCTACAAAGAAGAAAACGCATTTTATGGTTTCATCAGTCCTGAGATTTTCAATGTTTAACCAAACCCTTCATTGTTCTCATATTTCAGCCAATTCCTTTGCTAAATATTATATGATCTGAGTGGTATTGATTGACCCTTTCAAATATATTTGCTGTTGCAATATAATAGTAACTGTGCATCACTTTCAGAAGACAGAATTGCTTCAAAGCGTTCCCATCACTGTTGGGCATTTATGTATAACATTCACAACAGTGGTTCAAATTCTGCTTTTGACAGCAAAAACGACTTGACAGCACAACTCAAGAACAACAAAGAAAGAAGTGGGGGGAAGACACACAGAGTTGCGCACACATATACATACAGACAAAGAGTTCAGCAGTGGAAGTGAGGAGCAGTAAGATACAAATATAAGGAAGCAGTTGGAGATCAAATTAGGTATGCTGTACAATAACTGTTCTGGAACACATCAAGAGCTTTAAAGGTAGAATATCACGAAAACAACCACATGCACAGACACAAATCTGTTAACCACCGTCCACCGCATGAACACACAAGCACAGTTGGGCTACGTGAAGCACCATTCATGATTAGATGAAACCAAACTGTAGAAACACCTGTCGAATAATGATGACCTCATCCCCTGTGGCTGGATCTGTCCCACAGTGATGACATATTGAGACGGTGATTAGCGGAACATAATGACAGCTGATTGGACTAATGAGAGAGAGAGAGGTAAGACCCACTGATGAGATCACAGCAACCCTGAACAACTGAGAAGTGTGTGTGTGTGTGTGTGTGGTTTTGCAACAAGTGTGACTATATCTGTGTGTGTGTCTACTTATCTGATGCTGTGTTTTGCAGTGCCACACACTGGGATCCGTGAATGACAACTCACCAGTAGGTTAATGTGTCAAACACAACAGTGCGTCTTAACTGCCAACAGACTGAATGACAGGAGAGAGGCTGACAGAGAGAGACAGGACAGAGACAGACTAATGAGGATGATGTTCCTACATGCAGACAGTATTTATGGGTGGGGGCCATATACCTGTAGTTTACTTGATACCGAGACACAAAATGATGTTCACACAAATATTGGCAATTAAGAAATTAAATATTAAACCTCAGTATAGAAGATGTTTCTGTTTTCTCGGGGCTGGTCACCATCTCTTTTGATTTGTACTCTATCTAAATTACATTTGTACTTATATATGCATGTCTGCTTATGTCGAATTGACTTCATTCGCTTAAAAAAAAAAAAAAAAGTTTTTATTCAATTGATTTCCTGTCCTGGGGTAAGAAAAGTTCAACAGGATGTTTATGTGTGGATTTGATCTTTATTACATAAGAAAGAAAATGTAGGTATTTTATCTCAACACCGCAAAATACCATTGTGCTCCGTTCTTCCTCCTATGTTAATTGATCGCGTCAACTCGTATTAAATGGAAAGCAGTCGCGTTGCTTGTGAGTATGTGTCTCTGGTGGTGACTGGAGGCGAGTCTAAATGTGTTTTTTCCCCAGGGTTCTTGTCATTAGGCCACCGTTCCATTAGGCCTAATTAGGTGAAGAGAGGGAGATGGATGGAGGGAGGGACGGGGGTAGAACGAGTATGTGACAGGACCTGAGGGCGTGCTGAAAAACAGTGAGTACCAAAATAAGAAAGCAAAGTGAAAGAAAATGAAAATGAAACAGACTACACTGAAAAGAAACAACATACAGTCTTTTTTTCATCTTCTTTCCCCTCATTCTCTCTCTCCCCCTGTACCTGCCTCCATTGCTTTCCCCTCCTGGTGGTTTTACCAGTTTGCCAACTCCTGCTGTACCCAGATAAAGATGGATGCCTCCCCTTGGGCCACAGTGGAAACACATTTACAGCTACCTGCCTGTGCTATTCACCACAGACCAGCAGAATCCTCTAGTCTTTCCTTTTCTTCTTTTTCTTGTTTAAGTTTCCATGCTGTTTATTCGTCTCTCCCACCCCTGCTCTGTGTAGCGTTTCCTCTATCTCGATCCAATTTTATCAACAAGTCTAACACAACCACACACGCAGACACACACAGCAGAGGGCTATTATCAGCCATTTTGGCGGAGGGTTACAAATTGAGATGTGTGAGGGGTCAGGATGCGCTCGTGCTCCCTGTGTATCGCAGCGATCCAACAAAACAAGGAACAAATAGCTTTCTCCCCATATTTCCTCACCTCTAATGGGGTCAGGGATAGGGGATGTAATCATACCACCACACACTCATTACACACTCCTGACTGATAACAACAACACACAACTGAAAACTACTGTATAACAAATATTAAAAAAAAAAAACATACATGCATACATCTGCTGTAAATATGTAAATATCAAATATGCATATGCTAACAAACCCATGTATATGGAGACCAGTACTATGATGCATAATCACCATCAGAAAAAGCTGATTTGTTTACAATCTGTGCACTTGTCCCTGAAACACATACACACATACACACTCCGCTGCACACAATATCTTCTAATCACACCACTTGAAGAGTAATGCAGTTAAAACATCCGCATTCTCAGAGTATGTGTGGCTGACTGAAATATCAGGCTGAGTGGGTTCGTTGATGATGGCTCCACCTGAAACGTAACTTGTCTTTGTCCAAAAATGTGTGGAAAATTGAAGGCAATTCAGGCAGGAGACTTTTTTTTCAGGTAATTACACAAAATACGAAGAATCTGCCGTGATTGGACATTTAGATGAATGAGCAAAAGTTGCTCGGGGTGGAGGGAAAGCTATAATTTTAGATTTGTCTGCATGTATCTGCTTTAAAAAAAAAAAAAAAGCTGAAGCAGAGACAAAAACTAGAGGATTCGGTTGCATAATATATAAAGGTGGAAAACAAGATATAAAAATTGTAGAGAAGGCGCGAGGAAGCTAACCTTATGGACAGACCTGCAGTCCACACACAACAGATCATGTGCATCTCACATGCACACACAATGATATCTGTTCTGTCGGCCGTCCACAGCATGGTACCCTTATGTCTTTAAAGGGCCTAAAATTCACTGTCCAAAGTCACTGGAAACGTTTCTTTCTACTACAGTATCTGTCCCCAAGGTCCAAACTGAATCAGGGAACAGGGCTTTTATGAAATCAGCTCCATCTGCTGCAGACTCATTTCATGCTTATTTAAAAGTGGAAGAGACGGTCTCTCTCAGCGAGTTTAAGATATTGAGGGAAAAGTTTCTACATTTTACGTGCTTTGTTTATCCAAGGGTTTCTGCAGGGAGGAGAAGCTGTGGGCCGTTCGATAAGGACACAAGCCAACTGTCCTGTATATTCACTTGAATGAGAAAAGGATAAAGCAGCATGTGTTATTTGTCACTGAGTATCTAAGACAAAAAAAAGTTAATTTTTTTCATCAGCATTAAGCACAAAGGGGTTTCTAAATACAAATCTCAATCTTACCTGAGATTAGCATTAGCTGCTTACATGCTAAAACCAAGGGAGGAGACCAGTCGGAGTTTAGCTCAGCAGGCTAATTGGTGCTTACAATGATTAAGAGCTGCCTGATCGGGCAGCGACAGAAAGAAATCAATAGAAGTTAAAAAGTTTGGCCAAGAGCTGAGTTTTTGATGAAAGGGATGTGGTTATGGTCACGTACTGATCAGTGAAGCAGCATTAATGGATGGTTTGTAAATCTGATAAAGCTGTGACTCAGGGCCTGAATGGGCTGTGTGATTAAGCATAAGATGAATGTTTAATGATTCCCGTAGGGAACAGGTGGCACGCGGATCCACAAAAAAGCCAGCGATGTAATACATCTACATGCATTTTCATGCAGATGCATTACATGGACTGACAGAAGTGCATAGGCACAAAGAGGAACGACAAGCACAGACAGACAAGAAACAGACCATGCCGTCACTTACTTACGGACGTGACACATACAAAAACACACATAAACATTTTAAACGTTCTCACTTGGCACTCTGTTGATGGCTTTTAAAGGTCGGAGGACCCGCACCGTCCGGATGGCCGACAGGTTGATGTTCTGCAAGTCCAGTGAGTATTCTACCATCCTGAATAAACAGACAGAGAGCGAAGGAAAGAATGGTAAATCAGAATGAAAGAAAAACATAATCTAACGGTGCTGTTGTTACACTGGAGGGCCACCTGTTCAAAATCTAACAGAAAAAGGGCTTCAGCTGGACGGGAGGGAGCCCCGCTCATGATTCAACAACAGTGGTCATTTTTTGTGTGTGTTTCTAGTCTCACCTGTCCACTTCTGGAGCTGTGTGAGCGTCAACTACACAGAGTGGAAGG
>OMNW01003312.1:3163-21518 GCA_900303245.1 Selene dorsalis
CAGGGAGGGGAGGGCGGGGAAATGTAACAAACCTCCTTTCTGCGCCAAGTTATTTGTATAACAACGAGCTCATTTCAATGTCAATTTCCTTGTAAACACCAACATTTTCAGGTTCTATGGCAATATGTATAATTGTGTGTGTAACATACTAATGCAACATTTCCAGCTGCCAACAATGGATTTACTAAATACAAGGAGTTAAGCACCTGAGACACAAACATAATTGAACACCATAAAGTGATGCACGGCACTATAAAACCTCTGTACTGCTACTCACCATGCTGTTGTAAGAAACTCTTGCCAAACATAAAGCTGTTCAGGAAAATTAAGGCTTTTGGGGACAGTTGTTGTGCAAATGAATCCAATAATGCAGAAGCCATTCTCCCTGTTTATCCATGGTAGCAAGCCTAGGAATTATCATCTCCACAGTGCTGACACTTACATATGCAGCCGTGCTTAGAGTGCCTAGGCAACTAGACACTCGTCTTCAGCTGTTTGTGTGGGGATGTGTGCGAGTGAGCTCTCGGCTGAGGAAAGCGGGTCACGGAACAAAGTTTAGAGGCGTTCGGTCTAAACGCTCATTAAAGAGAAGATCGGCTACAGCAATAGTCCACATGAGGATGTGTGACACGTTCAAACGGAACAACACAATGTGTTACTTGTCACCGCCTCTCAAACTTTATATTACAGTTTTCCTGTTGTTGTCAACCCATATGATGTAATTCTCAGTCACACATAAATGATTCATCCTGGTTTCTAATGTTCCAACACTGTGATTAAACTTTTGTTGGGCTTCGTCACAGAAAGGATTTCTTAATAGTGGAGGTCAGAGGTGACACATTCTTCCTTTTGCAACATCTTGATCTAAAAATCGCTGTGTGATTAATATTACTGATGCTCATGCTAGTGTTGCATGGTTTGGAATTTCACACTATCCTGTAATTGCAACTTTTGGCTAAACTGGCCTCTATCTGGTAAATTTACCGACTCACTACAAGGGTGGGAAAAATCATTATTTGAGTTGATCAACTACTACAATCATGCAGGGTAAAAAAAAGCAGTAATACACCCTCCAGTCATTTTGACCGCCACGAACAAATTCATTGGATCGTGATGCGTCTATCAAACTGCCATCTGAATTTTCAAAATGTAGTCTGCTTGAACCGTTTTTCCAGGATCTCCAACCCTACCTTTAGGGTTTGACAAAGATCGTACCAAGGTGATGGTAAAATGAAACCATTATCAAACTGCCTAAAGGAAGCGGACAGTGGCCTCTCCCAGCCACACCTGTTTTCCACCCATCCATCCACTTTGATCTCCCGTGTAAAAGGTTTTTGCAGCCCCAAGACAAGAATCATAATTCACAGTCACTAGAAATCCTTGTCAGAGGAACTGGCGCATGTGCTGTTTTAGGCATTTGAAGAAATGACAAATGCTGTTCTCTCTTTGTAACTTTGTTTCCATGCAAGTTTTTGACTTTTCAGGTGAGCACAACCTGGGTTGAACACCAGCACATAAGAGAGTAAGCGCACTCAATGCAAAGTGTGTGTGAAAGGCTTGATTTACGGCCCCGGTTATCTCAATAAAACAAAATCATAATTTGAGTTCTCCAAAGTAAAACCAAGCTCATCTGGTAATCCATACAACTTATGTTTCTCAGTGTGTGGAACTGTTGTCTGTATTTAACCTCAGCATGAGCAGGCTCAGGACTACCCACAGTCAGTGGGCATGACACACCTGCCTACATTCAATATTACATCAGCTGGAATAAGCAACTCCTACATTCCTTTCGCCCACTGTAACATATATTCTCTGGGAAGCAAAGATATCAATGCAACCCTCACGTTCAGGAAAACCAAAATAATACTGTACAGAATGTACTCTAATTTGACTTACAACTGACTAGAATGGCTTAAAACTGGTATTATTAAAGTCAGTCCATCAGCTCATACTGTCATGAATCAGGTTACAATCCAACAGACTGGTCATGATTGTGTTTGTGTGTGCGGGTGTGTGGGGGAGCGCATGTGCATATAGGTCTGTTTTTTGTTTTGTTTTATTTATTTGGCTTCTTTTAACGAAGTGAAATCTCATTTGGCAAAGACATATATTGGAGTGAGCCTTAATAGAAATGTGTATATAATTTAATTGACAACATTTGCCCCGTAAATTGTTCGCTATCTGCTTTAGATTAATTCGTGGCCCAGTGAATAGTGGTGTAACAATTTCCACAGAAACTCAGAAAAAAAAGATTCAATATAATTCAATATGCTGGAATTAAAAGCTCTTCTCTCTATTGTATGAGCGGGAGCACATCCGTGTGTGTGTGTGTGTGTGTAGTCAGAGAGTGGGAGCAAGGCCAGATACACACTCCCACTGTCATGCAGGCAAAGGTTTTGTGTGCGGAAAAGTGAAAAGTAGAGACCTTAGAGCCTAGGTGTGCTTTTAAGCTTCTGGCGCTTTTATTTATTTATGCAGCTTTAAAGACATAGGCCATAGTTTCTGAAGATGAAACTGCTATATATAGACTGCCCCTATTATACTACTACTCTACTACTACTATCACACTCCTAATGAGTTTGTGAATCCTGTAAAAGAAACTAAAAAAAGGAAAAAAAAAAGTTGATTGTGTTCACATGATGTATCTGAATACCAAAACTTCTATTCATAATTTTATATATACCTACAGCTTGTTTGTGTGTTCCTTGAGAGTTGGGTTTGACCTTTGCTGCTTTAAACGCCCACATGGCTGAAAAATCACTGCAGCAGAAGAAACGCAGCAGCACATATACAGACACACCACAAAGACTGCAGCTTTGTGCTAAAAAAACTAAACAAAAACAGAAACTTTCTCAACCCACATTTCAGTGTTTCAGAACAGTTTCTACTTGTTGCTCTCAGTGTTTGCACACACTTGTAAAACAAAAAAAAAGTTTATTTTGGAGAGCAAAGTTTATTCTAATACAGCTATTGATGTTATTTAAAACTATGGGCAAGTTTGGGAGAGGAGAGATCAAATCTACAGACATGCCAACAGACGCAAATAATGATGCGCTTCCTTGCCTTGAGTTCTCATTGGTTGCACTGATACCCAAACACAATCCCTGGAAAGGCAACGATACACCAGCTGTTTCTGCAATTCTGACATGTTATCAATATCCACATTGTTTTTTTGGCCAATACATTTACATTGTTGGTAAACTGTTGGAATCTACGGCAACCTCTTGTGTTTGTGCTAGAATAAATCTGTCACAGAAACGAGGGGGGGGGGGTTTAAAAGTCTGAAAATCCACACTAAGAAACAATGGAAAAATTACCAAAAGGTTAACTAGGGTTAGCTACGAGTTACTAGTTTGCCGGCTGGTGTCTACAGCTCAGCATTCACCAGTTTTCATTAGCCAGACCAAAATCGATCTCAAAGAATTGTGAACGTTACAGCCTATTTACACTCAGCTGTCCAAAAAGATATACCTTCAACTGGGTGTTTGTGTTTCTCTGTGTCTGCTTGCTGTGTAATTTGACAACAGTTTGCTATTATCTGCCTCAAAAACATTGACAGTCTGATATGTTTGTCATCTCCATAAACATATCAATGTTTTGATTTCACTGTAATATTAAGACAGTGATGGTTAATTAGTCAAGTTTTCATCTTTCTGTTCAGACAACTCTCTGACACACTGGACAACAACTGATCACTGGCAAAGTTAGGATTTATTGCAGTGCTCTTATATATATTGTGCCCGTATCACCTCCATAAATTCAGCCGCCTGTCTAGAGATGTTTGTTGCCCAAAAGCGTGTAGGTGGTCCCGTACCACTACATGGAAGATCAGTCAACAAGTAGACAATTTTCCCTGCGATCTTGACAAGATACACCGTTTCCACCCTGTCACACACATAGTTTGACAGTACCTTCCTCAGTAGTTAAAAGCATCTCTACAAACAACACTACAATATTTATCATCATGACAGGCATGCTGCGACTGTCTGTGATGTTCTCTCTTTAAAGTTTGGTGTGAAAATGCCAACAAAAAGAAAGAAAAAGAAAAAAACGATGAACCAAAGCAGATCATAAACAAATCCCACTACATTACCACAATTAAATGCATATATATACGATATAACAAAATAAAAAGTCTAGAAAATATTCAAATGTCAGCAAGTGGCCACAAACTGTCTTCATAATCACTGAAAAAAAGTCCTTTCATACAAGACAAGCTCCCAAGCATTATTATCCTGTCAGTTCAGAGTTGCAGAAACATATAATTTAAGACACAAAAAAAATTAAGAAAAAATCTAAAAATGTGACATTTATGTCTGCCACTGTGTTATAACTTATAATTAAAAAAGTGTATTGATGACAGCCTAAAAATATGTAATTACTAAGATTCAGATGGCAAACTGTATTGAGGGTTAACGTAGCATTCTTAACAACATTAAAAAAAAAACATCATCAGCTGAGCTCCCAATTTATGACACTCTGTCTAGATGCCGCACACATTCACCTTGCAGCTTCTTAGCCCTGTGAAGTGCAAAGCAAACTACATTATAGCTGCAATTCTGCACCAATTAGCAATTAGCAAGAAGGCTAGCACACACACACACACACACACACACATATCCAAGAACTGTTAGAATTTAAGATCGGGTGACAAATATATAAACATGTTTTGGAGGAATATAGATGTATTAATTCGAAGATTAACAGGGGATGCTGCCATCTCTAGCAAGCTACCATCTTTGTTAGAAATATAACATGAAATACTTTTTTTTGGAACTGAATGGAAGAGAAGAGTCTCTGTGAACATATTGTGTCTTCAAATAACAGAAGGTTGCAGTGAAACGACCTGCTGTTTTTTTTTTCTCATGGTACGATACAATTCATCTGCTCTGTGTTTCAATCTATTCAACATGGTCTGAAATGTAATAACGATGATTAGGTGAGAGACGCAAACTGGTGCTTCTTTATGTTAATGACCGAACCGTGACCTTTTCTTCCTTAGCACTGATCAATACGTGCATTTAAAGAATGCGAGCACATTTCATTCATCATTAATTCATCAGGTTATTTTTTTCCCCAACTTCATCAAGTGCTGCCATATCCTTACTTCACCTGCTGTGACACATTCAAAAGCCCTTCACATTGAGGAGCATTGAGAGCACAACAAGGCGAAACCAAGAAGAGTCCACACTGTTGGATATTAGCTTTGAGGCCCTAATTTCGCCTGTCAGACATTCTGAGGTCAGATATTGTAGGCATGGGTCGGTTAACAGCTCTCAAAGCCCTTTCAAGTGATGCAGGTTGTAATTTCTTCTGAGTATAATGTTACAGAAACCTTAAAAGAAGATGGAGGCAATAAACTGTGCCATTATAAGCCACCATGCCAGGTTAGCTATCAACGACCTATTGCAGAGCTGCCAACTCTCTCACAGTGACAGCAATTGACTTTAATCGCGTTCACTTGCACCACATCTCCACTTTATCACACAATGAAAGTCTGTAATGCAAATTATACCAACTCATTCTTTTTCTTACTTATTTTCACTCATCAACCTCTCTTTCAATTGTTAATTTTGATTCACAAAAGACAACCAGTCTTGATTAGGAGGAGAGGATGAGTCTTTCACTGATGATTCTCTTTAATGATTAATTTACATTTATTAACTATATCAACAATATAACAATTACTATAATAATTTAACAATTAGGGAAACCTATTTGTCTGACATTGACATTGACATTTGTTAAGCAGCCTTGCATCATGCAGTTCAATAGTTAGCAAAGACTAGGATTGTTTATGTCTGGATCGGCATTACATTTGGTGTGCTCATACATTGCCCTGGGTGCCGGAAGCTGATTGGTTTTGAAGACCCCATGCCCTCTCTTCTAGCCTCAACTGTTCACTTGAATGTTTCTGCTGCCACCAGTCAAAGTCAAAGTCTCCAGAATCTCCAAGTCTCCACTAGATTGGCAATAAATTCCATCTGGCCCTTCATATTCCCGAAAGGAACAGTCCTATCGATTAGCTGTGATCCTTGTGACCTTTCCTCTATAACACTATCAAGGCAAACTTTCAATTTTCTGGCCCTGAGGACCTACAAAGTGAGAATAACCTCTAGGGCCTAAATCAGGATAACCTCCTAACTTTCAAACTCTCTAATCTCCTGAACCTTTAGCTGGTCTTTATTGTTTTATCCCACTTACTACTGTTGATCTCAAAGCTACAGTTTGAAAATGGTCTTGTAAATTACTACAAAGTCCAAAAAGAATTGTTAAAAATAAAAATCTTTCAATAATACCAGGTCCTACTTCTATTTTGTGAATATTTATTGGCCAGTCCTATTGTATGGAGAAATCAAATCATGATGTCCGATTTCTTCTGTCAGCCTTTGAACATCTTTGGGGAGGCTATAATTTCAAAGGCTATTTCAAAGTTGATGGCTTTATTGGCAATAAATCAAGACTGGCAGACAATGCCAGCTTTCAGTCTTCCAATATGGTTCAGTCATTGAATTTGTGATTCCTTCAGGACATTTCTTTATTGCTGCATATGACTTCATACACCTAGCTGGTATCCAATAAAGCATGGAATCCGAGAGTGACTTCCTTTAAAGAAAATGTGTGTTTTCCGGGCGTTGACGTCACTTTTATGGCAGAGGTGGTTGTCATTTTATTGCTAAATCACTGCGACCTTGAATAATCACTCCGATAATTAATTTCCACACTACACGGCAATCAAGCACTGTCAGCTAAGCTATGAGAATACGACTGGCACAATGTGCTGTATGTCAGCTATCTATCTATAGAACAGTCACGGTGCAGACATTTCGACCTGTCAGACACGGTATTATTAATAATAGCATTAATCATGTCAGCGTGCCATTTAGGTGTGCTACTTCCCCGGTGTGTCTGCCTTCGTTAATGTTATTAGTTATACCTGCAGTCACAGAGAACAGCCATGGAGACTGTCAAACACCCATACAACTTTACCTATGCTGAACTGGGTTAGAGGGAACAAACAAATGAAATGAAACCCTCGCACCAAGTATGAGCACGGAGAGAAAAAACAAAATGTCTGAATAAAACAATGAATATTTGAATCCAGTTACCGCAGATTTGCCGTCTCATGTTACTAAGCGGCCTCAAACAATGACTATCGCTAAAGGCCTGTGATAGGCAGGTACAAAAATACAAAAACGCTGAAGCTGCTGAGCACCGAGCTGAGATGGTGTTTTTTTTTTCTTTCTTCTTTTCTCCCTTGTTTCAGTCTCTTGTCTTTTTCAACGTTTGGCTGAGTCAGACCTCCCACATAAAAGTGGCTTATTGTCAAAGTAAGAAGGGAGTTATAGGGTGGATAAGAGGGAGGTAGAAGTAAAGATATAAATGGTGAAGGGATTTAGTCAGTATCAGCTTCCTGAAAGCAGCTTTTATCCCTCTTCTACTTGTTGAAATGACTTCTCACTGAGTGACCTCACTCCTTCCTGCCCTCCTCTGAGGTCCTGATCCATGAAAACAAAAAGTTCTGGAGTTAGTAGCACTGAGGCTGAAAGACAGGCTGTGATCAACAACCAGAAAATGCCTTCGACACAGTCCCCTTTCCTTGACAATGAAGGGGAAAACAATGCAAACATAATCAGACTAGCTATTTTGGTATTGGTGGATATGAGTCATGAGTTAACAGGCAACAGCTTCTATCCCAGCGGGTTTTTTGATACATTTCATTTTGAGTAACACCTCATATCAAATTTGATAAGCATGGAGCATTGCTGACTAAAATAGAGTGCATAATCCCATAAACAGGACACATACAGAGAATTCTGGTTTTATCAGCATGCCGTGTCCTTTTCCAAGGTGGTTCCTGGGCCTAAAAATACTTTACTCTCCACTTGCAATCAAAATCACACCATGTATCTTTTAGTGCACTTGAATGCTTGTTGTTACCAAAATATGTTCGGCTTTTACGTGGTCCCGCGTGGGTGTCTGCAGAGTATGTGTGTGTTTGCATGTGGTTGACAAATGAATAAAATGTTTGCTGTATTTCGATCATTAATGTTTCATCAACAGCGCACACCATGCAACTCCGCGCAAGATTCTTTCACGAACCCATGTACCTGATTCACCAAAAAAATGATGTTCTTCACAAATTATTTATTTCTAAAGCGGGGAGAGGGGAGGCATTGGGGGACAGGCAACAATAACACACTGACGAAATCTGAACTATAACACAGTGCTGCTGTCTCTTTATACAATATTTCACAAAGCTCAGAATATCATATAAGGGCAAACAACCAGCACTTCACTGCAGATGTGATACTTAACACAACAAACAGTCTTAAAGCTTTATCTCACACACTGTCATGTAAAGATGTCCTCACTAAGCAATGTTATTGTGATTCACCTCAAACAAGCTGCCTTGATGGTTTTCTGCTCCTGGCTGAAATAGAGTTACGGGCACAGAAGTTAGATGTGTCATGCTTTAGTAAACTGACTTCCCCGGTGTGCATTGTTAAAATCCAAGAAGCCCAGCTTGTGACAGTAAACCTGCTACAGCTTACCCTTTTAGCATTTAGAGCTGTCTATGATTTTTTTTATCATGTGGACCTATGTCTGCTCTTGGGACTGATATACTGTAGACTCAACTCAGGTTCCAAGCAGAAATACCAGCAGTGCAAAGCAGACACTATAAATCCCAGGTATACTGGTTGACAGTGTTACTTTGTAGTAATTCAATTATTGCAAATGTGTTGAGAGTTCACACCTCTGAATTACTATGTCAAGTAACACTTTATTTTCTTGTGACCCTGACTTGAGAAGGCCCCCTCTTCTAACCCTTTAATTCTTGCGGTTTATACTTTTTTTTTTAATAAATAAAATAAAGCCTCCTTTTAAAAAAAACATTACAAACTGACTGGTTGGGGTGTCTGGGGTTAGACAGGCGCTTTTTCAGGATAGCAGTGGGCTAGTGGTTATTTTCTGAGTCTGCATGAAAAATGTGATGAGGCTGCCTGAAGCCTACTTTGTGGAAACTTAAAGGCAACTCGGGATCAAAATCAAACTTCTTGCTCCGTACACCCATTAAATGTTAACTGGGGCATGGTGGGCTGCTTTAAGTTGTTTGCTTTGACTTGAAGCCTTTGGCTGGAGTTCGGAGCGGGGTTGGACATCTCAGGCCTAGGTGTTGTCAGCACAGCCAGCAAGCGGCGCTTCAGCCCCGGCTCAACTCTCAGCGCCGCTATCGTCGAAAATGTCCATAGAAGCTCGAGTTACACTACGCCCCATCTTTAAGCCCCAGTCAGTGCGCCGTTAGCCGCAGGACAACAGAGGATAGGCTAGGACGCTGGCTGCCGGGAAGCTAAAGGCTCCACACTCATGTAAGTGATTATTTTGAGACAAGTTCCGCCTTAGGGAGTGCTACTAAACATTCTGCAATTACTAAATAACTCCAGCTTTTTCGCAAGAGTCGCCTTTGTTTGTTACCATGTCGCTAATGAGGTGGGGGCATATCCTCAGACGCCTGTTGTCGCGTTGGGTCACTAAGCAAGAAAGCCGGGATTTAAACAGGTCTAAGTGTTTCTTTTTAACTACAAAATGTTTAATGTGTGCTGTTAAAAGCCACCGTGGGCGGGTTTTGCCGTTAAACAGCGGCACTACTGAACTTATTGACCGTCTCCACGTCGGAAGCCTGTTGCTTTCTTGCTCCGTGGATGAGATGGGGAAGACGAAGGAGGAGGAGTTGAGAAAAGCGGATTGTCCCAAGTGCCTCGGCGACTGTATTCAAAATACTAATAAACCTCACTAGATTCACTAACAAAACACATCCTAGCATCTACTTTATAAACGATTTACTAACATTATAAAGTAGTAAGTAAGTACGTAGTCGACCTATAGTGCCTATAGTGATAGAAAAGAGCTACACGACAGAATGACAACCTGTTATCATTAGCTGTTTGTGGCCAAAGCAAAGCTCAGCCACGACTTTACCGACGATTACTTTCCGGGGACGAAAGCACCTTAAAGCTCCCGTGTTTTTGGACCTAAGTTAACTTAGTAAGAGACGCAAAGTTCCTTTAGCTCTTAGTAAATCATTACAAGCCACTGAATACGTGCAGCAGAAAGCGCAATGAGTCCCCCTCTGCTTCTGCTTTCAAGTAGGAACCAATTGCGATACTTTTTTTTACAATACCAATATTAGAACGGACACTTCACTTGTGTCCCTGAAAGCAACATCTATAACACTCCATTTTGACTCTAGTACTGGAACAGCACAGTAGAAAATGTGAATGTAAGGCTATACTGGATATTATAGTCAATTTCTATTGGACCAAATACAAGTAGCCATTTACATCACCATTTGGGTTATTCAGTTAATTGAATAAGTGTTTCAGTAACACTAATGAAGCTGTAATTAAATAAGTGGATATCCTTTTAATGCAGCAATTTATCAGTAAACAAAATCAGCACAGTAAGTTAAGAAATTTGTTTGATTTTAAACCAGTACAATAAAAATAATAATGGCAGAGAAAATGCATAGTTGCCACATACTGTGTTAAGAAACCTCATTTGTCAGTTTGAAAGTTATGGATTACAGTGGAGGCAAATAGAGTAAAACATAAACAAACCACTGCTGTGGTGAGCCTGCTGCCACACGCACTGTAGCTATTCTAAGAGACTGTATAGGGCTTTTAATTATCTTACCAATCTCCTTTAATCGTGTAATGTCTCCCTGAGTCATGCTCGCAACAAAGCCAGTTCTAAAGTCAGGTGTAATGTTCCTGAGATGGGAGGTGAGAAGCCATGACGAGCTTAAGTAAAAGCATTAGTCAAGTGTAACAACATAACCGCCTTAATATGTTATCATTAGGCTTTAAAGGTGTGATGTGTAGAGGCAGGGGCATAGCTCAGTGCTTATGTTTGTTGTCTAATAATACTGTCACTGCATTATGAAGCAGTTCCATTTTAAAATCTCAGTGGATCACTTAAGTACCTTAGATATGTATGCACATATAAGTAATGCTATGTGATAAGTCTTCTGAACAAACTGAAAAGAGTTCAGAAACACCAAACTCAAAACTGTTGCAACTGAAGAGTGAAATAATGATGTAAGACGGCTTGTTGTTGTGCTAGGTTTGAAATAACGGATAAGTTTGTTTGTGCATGGGACTATTAATCATCAAGAATGTAAAATACCAGGTGTTAATCTGTCAAAAAGAGCATTAGTCCTATGACCTTCAGTAGATGTGTGCTCAAACTGAGACTTGGTAACAGTGTGTTGGGATAGTAAATAGCCTGCGGTTCCCCAGCACAATGGTGACTCTGTAATTTTTTGATGAACCATTCTTAAAAGTGCAAATATGAGCCGGCTCTTACTTACTTCCTGTTTATATGAGTGCTTTCCAGAATTGGAAAAAAAGGAGTGTACTGTGCCCTGATTGTCAGTTCTGTGAACGCCAAAAAAAAACAAAACATTGTTGTTCTTTGCAGGCCTTGAAAAAGGGGAGAGAGTGAAATTGCTGTTAATGGAGAGAAATCACATTCACCTGGAGGTCTGAAAATGATTGAAACAATGGGTAAGTCATCAATTTGTTCTGTTTTATGGCAGCCACATTCACCTGATTGAGCCAGACTGTTATTTATTACAGCTGAAATAGAAGGTCATTTAAGTACATTTTACAGTCGGTGTATTTCCCAGGCTTACATCCATTACATCTACCAAATGTTTCTTTTCTTGCCTATTTCTGTCAATAAATGAACTGAAACAGGCCAAGCTTTAGCATCTAGCATTGCCACAATAACATAATTCTGACTGACTAATTCACTCCACAACAAATAGTCTAATTAAGATTCAGAACAATGATAAACAAGAGAAAAGATTAAATACTGCCGCTGTGCGCTCATTGTGCCATTTTTACAACAAGGTTTGGTCTAGTCAGTTGGGCATCCATCTTTGCTGGCTCTACATCCAACATTTGGCTCCTGCTGTGAGTTTTCTCAACTGATGCAAGAGGCCCTGGATTCAGTTCAAGGCCTATGTGCGGCCAGTGTTGCCATATGTGATAATGTTGCTATAGATTTGATTGTGTGTTTGTCCCTATTGAGATAATTTCTTCCAACCGTCAAGAATGAGGCCACATTGGAGTGGCTAGCTTCATTCTTTAAAGCTGTAATCCAAGGTTGGGTAAGGGTTAGGGTTAGGATTGTACAGGTTAACATGTCTGATGTTAACATTACATATTGAACCTCACATTTAAAGAGAAACTATGCAAGATTTTTTACATTAATTAAACAGCTTCAGAGTAACTGTGATGGCTAAATAACTTGTTACGGTGAGAATGGAGGCTCTCTGCCTTCCACCTAGCATCTCTTGGCCGAAAACCAACCTTGCAAGATCACTGCCTCCGACCCAGTGTCCCAGATCTCGTCTCGCGAGAAACATGGACTGCTTTACGTCACTACGACACAAACACGCCCGTTAATCCGTAATCTCTCGTTACCGTTGCCCACCTTGGTGGACATTGCTCCATGGATTGCCTTCTGGCCGGCTTCATTGAAAACAAACGCAGACGCAAACGCGAAAAGCTCCGCAGAGGAAACAAGCAACTAAAACAGAGAAAAACCGACTGGACTTGTACAGTTCCCCTTTAGAAATAGTTTGAAATTATACAATTCAACATCAAATCTAACAAAAAAAAAATAAAATAAAATTTTGTCATGGTTGCATTAAGAGAAAACTACTTGCTAACTTGCAGCACACAAATGCAAACAGACATGTCACAGTCTGTCGGGACTACTCGTTATCCACAACTGAGGTGAGAGCAACGCTGTTACCTGCACAGGATCAGTGGCAAATAAAAAAAAAAAAAATCTGCCTAAGCTGAAGTGTTATTGGCTTGTTTACAACCTTTGTTCAAAGCATCTCAGTGCAAAAAATGCTTTGGACCTTGTGCACGCCCTATTAGGTGTTAGTCACAGTTGGTGAGCATTGGAAATTGCTTGATTTTTGTCCAGATGACGTTGCGCTGGCCCAAACTCACTAACAAGCCTCTCTGGAGCTGCTCGACTGTGGGGCTTATGCAGGGTCCAGCAAGCAAACTGTGGCAGATATGGGGTTTTTTTCCTATCTTTTCCTCTTGATACCCATTCTGTGCTCATGTGCAACTCACAATTGACCTTTAAGGCAAAAAAGGGAAACTCTGCAATTTAGCAAACAAACACTGTGTAGAAAACAGTTTTCTTTTCTGGTGCAAAACATGATGCTACGTGATTTCAATCTAGTAAGGTCTGCTGAACACCAGCCAGCCTTAGCTAAGCCTACAGGTTGTCAAGTGTGGTTCTCTCCATCCTTCCTCTTTGTTTAATTTACATGTCATTGTTGTACATAAAGACACAAATTAAAAGGCATTTTCCAAATGGTTATGGGAAACTGTATATTTTTAACAAGCATATTATTGGGGGTAAAATAAAAAGAGGATATTTAATGAATAGATAAGGTCATTTCCACACACCCCTCCCTGTCTCACTATCTCTGCTCTGGACTGATAAAGCTTCTGTCTCATCACCCCTCTCCACCTCTATCACTCCCACGCCTCCTTCTCCCTGCATCCACTCCTTCACTCGGGCCTGTGCTGTCACTAAAATATTCGACGGTTTGCAGATACACAGCGTGCCTTGCAGGCGGTGGAGCGTCTCCAGGCCAAACTGAAGGAGCGAGGGGAGGTGCCCACTGAGGAGAAGCTCAGCCTGCTTAAATCAGTGCTCCAGAGCCCCCTCTTCCACCAGATCCTGGCCTTGCAGAAGTCTGTCCAGCATCTTAGAGACCAGGTAAACTCCATATTCAAGTGTTCAATTACAATGATATTGCTCAAAACACAGGAGTGATGCTAGGTTGCCAGCATGCCAAGCCGCCATGGAACATCATTAAAGGATAGAATTTTATGGTCATGTGAAGTTCTGCATTATTGATATACAAGTAGAAACTAACCACAGTGCCAGATGGCGGCATCCTACTGTACTGTGAGTACAGAAGTGATTTAAATAGAAGATCATGTTTACTGAGAAATAAAAACTCAATTGTCTGTTTTTTTCCATCACGTTATTAGACAAAGAGGAATTTAGGCAGGATAGGGGGTAATATAACTTATCGTTCTTCAATATGTTAATATGCCCTGTATGCCTGTGCAGTATTATGATGCCATTATTTTTGTTGCTGTTGTACAATTTAAAGTGCAGGATTTCTGTTTACTACCAACCAGTGTGCTCAGGCATAAGGCCTGTGGTTCTAAGACAGAAAAGACAGGCATTGTGGAGCAGCCTATTGTCCGTGGTTACAATGACAACCACAAGATCATCTCAAAAAAAAAAAGAAAAAGAAAAAAGGTGAAATTCCTGCATTACCTGTGTCTCAGTATTTATCTTCCCTGTTTCCTGGGTGACCTCGCTGATTCTGTTTCTGGCTCATGTCAAGACACACGCCCCCACCCTTTCAGTCTCCATCCCCAGTTGTATTCCTGCCATGGCCAAATTGCTGTCAGGGTTCACATGAGCCAGATATAATATGGGTACATGAACAGAGATAGTTGGTCTAAAGGCAGGAACTCGTTTTCAAGCTGATTCTCCCCCATTGAGAATTGAACATTTGAGTGGAAGGGAAAAAGCTCTTAAGTCACAGTGGAAAGGGGCCAGGGTAAGCATTTGAGAAACAGAGACAAAAATATTTGAGCTATGCAGTGGGAGGCAGGGATGCTCGAGCTTTTTACCCCTTGTGGAATTTAGATTATAAAAGCCCTGCTGGCATTTTTTGTGTGCTGGCGATTTAGCTTATTTCAAAAGGGGTACATTCCGATGTGTGCGTCTGAGCTGATGGCTGTGTGTTTGTTTTACTGAGCAAAATTTATCAAGCGTACATTCATTGTAAAGTCCCTACAGACCCACTCCATATTGTAACAATGGTAAAGAGACATATTTCAGAGACGACTACAAATGGATGTTCCTCTTGTTATGTCTTTTATAGAGCTTCCAAACCCAGTCGCACTTGTTTGTCCCCCTTAAGCAGAAACAATTTGGAGCGAGGCTGCGTTTTGTGTTCTGTTGTGAGACGAGAGCCAGACACATAAACACACACACTGTCCGTCTTCTGGCTCCGCTAGTTAGGCCTTGCTCGGCCCATGTCGCTATGGCGACAAGGCCCTGCTCTCCAATGAGAAAGAGGCCGCTGCCGCCGTGTGAAGTGGGGCAGAAACAATTTCTTAAATGTGCAAGAACCAAACTGGAACTTTAATCCTCTTAGCAAGGCCCCAGCTAACAAAGCTTATGCATGAGGACAGCAACTTAGCAGCATGCTACGCTAACTTAGCCTGGCCCGTAGGGTTTTGTTTGCACTGTGCAGCACTAATGTGTCCTGTCCAATGGACTTTTGTTGCTGAGGACTAATTTGGGACCGTGTTTAAAGGAGGCATAATTTTTACTGTACATGATTCTGAAGCTCTGAAAGTCCTACAGTCAACTTCCTCGTGAAAATGAACAAGTTCACAAGGACAGCTTCTGCTTGTCTGTGCCATACGCTAAATAGAGTGTTTATGAAATTATCTATGCGAATAGATATGACCATCTGAATTGAATCCAGTTCAGATGGCCATAAACATTACAGCCTTTGGCTAATGAAATTGGAAAAAAAACACTGTTTTATGTAGTTGTCGCGTTCATGTAATTCATCTGTCAGAGAACTAAAGTCATTGCAGTAATTAAAACCGAAGCACATTAAGGCATCCAGATGGCCGGTGATGCTTTTCCCCCACCATGACAGAAATATTGTATTTGGAGCCTAGTCATTGTTGGAACATCAGCTAAGTGCCATTATCTCCTGAAGGATTAGGCTGCCATAGATCCAGCTAATCATGGTGGGACAACAAACTATCTGCCATCCCTGTGGTTTTAGACACCCACACGTCAGGGTTTTCTGTGCCTAAAATTAAACTTGATAAGTGTTTATGTTCACTATATGAACAAGTCATGATGTTTTTTCTTCAAACTTTTAATTGTCTTTGGTGGGATTAATGCCAGAGTTGCTGTGGTGTGCAGGATGAGAAATCCTAAGCTGTCTGATTTAGCATTTAAACTAGAAACAAAAGACACAGCCTTTATAATGAAGGTCCAGTGTCCTGTTTAATTTGATTTCCCTGTACAGTGTTATTTCAGGCATGTGTTAAGGTGGAGTGTATATCTGAATAATCAGCGTCATTTACCTCACGTCTTTATTTTCAGGGGAGTGCCCCAGCATCACGTGGGAGTGACCCTGCCGATCACATCGCAGTGGCCAAGCCCAACGGAAGCCATGTGTCCTATGCAGATATACCAGCAGCCACACAAATCAATGGGAAGACATCATCTGAAGAATTTGAGCATATTATTCAGTCCATGGCACAGGTATAAGCAACTGAAATGCCAACGTAATAATATCAGTGTTATATTATAGGCTAATATAGCGCCAATCTGTCCCATTAGACTTATCACATCTTTAAATATTTTGCTCATTGTAACAAATAGACACAAATCAGCACCTCGTCTATGAACAGGTAGATCACCTTGAATGTGAATGTAATGAATCAAACCAAAGACATTCACACAAACAGTGCTCTTCTCTCTTGAGGCACTTCAAATAGACATCTAAAGGCTGCCTGCAGCTTTGATGCTATAGTCAATCATCAATCACCACTGGGGCCAAAGTGTACATGTGTGTGCGTATATCACAGGGGCGCTATGTGACACACGTGGAGCTGCAGAAGCCAGCGTCAGGAGGCCTGGGCTTCAGCGTGGTCGGACTGAAGAGCGAGAATCGCGGGGAGCTCGGCATCTTCATCCAGGAAATTCAGCCGGGGAGTGTGGCTCACTGGTACGTTACGATACAATGTCGTCATTCAGACAGCCATTAGAGTTTGAGAGAGATGAAACATGATTAAAAGTCTTTTCACAACAAGCTTCCAGAAAGTTTCTCAATATCTTGCCAGTTGATGAATTGGAATTAGAGTCAGAGAAATTGTTTTTTTTTAACTCGGTCTGTGGCTCTCTCATACTTTCTTCCAATTAACCCCAACAGTTGTGGAAACTATTCTTTTCACAACTTAAAACATCTCATCTCACAATCATTAATTCGTTTTATTCAAATAGGAAAAAAAAAAAAGAGAAATCTGTCAACATCCAACCACAACTGCAAGCAAAAATGGAACAGTTACAGTGTTGCTGAAATAAGAGACAGACTAAAAATCTAAAAGACTCTGACAACACTCACTGCCTTATCTCCTCTAAATGGCTCTGCCCTCTGCTTCCGTCCCTACAGTGATGGAAAGCTGAAAGAAGCCGACCAGATCTTGGCCATCAACGGCCAGCCCCTCGACCAGACAGTGACCCACCAGCAGGCCATAGGCATCCTGCAGAGCGCGTCAGAGAGGGTGCAGCTCACAGTGGCCAGAGGGCCGATACCTCAGCTCATCAGCCCTGTCCTGTCCCGCACGCCCTCTGCTGCCAGCACACTGTCAGCCAACTCCAGCGCGGTACGGATACAGTCAATCAGCAATAACACTTCACCATGGGAACATATAGGGTTCATAATCTGACTTTTAGTGCTTTTTATGCTTATAATACTGAGAATGTGCACACATCTGTTTGCCTGACATATGGATAACAAATCACACATATGCCCAGAAACAATTGAACAAAGACACAGAAGCAATTCAGTCCCCCCCCCCAGGAAATGCAGTGTTACTAACAGAGGCACATGGCTGCTCACAGTCATGTCTCTTGTCAAAGGAAATCAAGGCATCCTACTGCAATAGATAACACTGTCTGCATTCCATAGCCAAAGCCAAAGCTTTTGCAGATATCTCGTGTTTTAACTGGATAACTGAAACATTATGTTCTTAAGTTAATCTCACAAACTCTCTCTTTTTACCCAGTGGCAGCATGTGGAGACAATTGAGCTGGTCAACGATGGCACTGGCCTTGGATTTGGTATCGTGGGAGGCAAGACCACTGGGGTTATTGTCAAAACCATTCTTCCTGGAGGCATAGCTGATCAGGTGATAGCATTAATGCATCTCTATTTTCTTTTGGGAATTGGCATCGGGAGGCTTCAGTGTTGTGAGTAGTTATTTAAATAGGAAAGAACATTAAAAGAATTTTTTTTTTTTGGTATTTCATGACATTTTCAATGTTGTAGAGAGATGGCTCTTGTCAGCTGTGTATAATGAGAGTGAGTTAATTGCAAGCAAGCGCAGAATTAACTGTCACTCTGTCTTTTCTTTGGTAGTGACAGTCTCATTATGGGTTTGATTTCTACTGAAGCTACACAGACTAAGACCAAAAA
>OMNW01003312.1:21538-31571 GCA_900303245.1 Selene dorsalis
AAAAAAAAAAAAAAAAACCTTTTTCTACCTCAGGATGCCCGTTTGCGTAGTGGAGACCACATCCTGAGAATTGGAGACACTGACCTGTACGGCATGGGCAGTGAACAGGTGGCGCAGGTCCTCAGACAGTGCGGCAACAGGGTGAAGCTGGTGGTTACCAGGGGTCCCGTGGATGAGAATCCCTCGGTTTCTGCGGTCATGCCTGTGGTGCTCCCCACTGTCAATGAACAACAGGTGAGAGCGGCTGTTTCACTGTCATGTAAACCAAGAAAGTGACAGGAAATTGATACATCTCCTTATAATAAGATGTTGTCAGTCACCCTGATTTGGAGTATCCCTGTAGTAAAGCAGTTTCTCTATAGAAAGAGGATGATTGAATATCATATATAACACACAGAGTTATCCATTTCTATTAAAAACACTTCAGACCTAAAGTTCAGGTCTTTCGTCTCCACATTTATCTGTTCTTACCTCTTGACTGCTTTGGATAAATGAAATTACAGAATACTGTGGGTTATATCACCTGTGACTCACGCTCCTGAGAGCAGATGCGGCTTTACCTTCTCAGACACAGCACTTCAACAGCAATATCATGGATACTCTGAACTGTCAGCCCTAGTTAAACATGAATGGATTTCAGTGACTCACTATAGGCAGTGACGAACCTCATATCCCTTTGTTGGCACACATTAGCTGTGTGTGTTTTTTTTAATGGCTGATAGCTTCAGAGAACTCACTAATTAAAGTTGAAAAATGTATTTTGGTGAACACATGGCGCAGTCAGATCACTCAAGTGTCACGACTTTCTTTTCCACTGTCGTCAAATGAATTATCCTTTACTGGTATTTACTTAGTTGATGTTGACGTGTCATTTGCATTCATCTTTTCACAGGGCTATGAGGAAGAGGAGACCGAGGCGTTTGATGTAAGCCTTACCAAGAACGCTCAGGGACTGGGGATCACCATTGCTGGATATGTGGGAGATAAAAATTCAGGTGAGGAATAAGAGATTATCCTCTCACAGAAGATGACATTGAATTCTGTGTGTCCGTAAATGCATAAAGACTGCTTTAATCAATATTTTTGTAGCATGTTAATATATAAAGACGGCTTTTATCAATATTTTTTATAGCATATAAACCAGTGGATAAAAATGTGGAATGTGTAAGTGGTTGCTCAAACCCACTTTTATCATAGAGGGGTTAGGTTTGCATTTTACAGCTAAAGAGAAAGAACTTAATGGGGTGAATATATAGGTACTTATTTTCATCAAGCAGACTGAAGCACAGCTAGAAATGAATGTAATAGAATGCGACAACTGCTTGCAAGTGTTGTATTATTAGCTTTTCCACTGCCAGCAATAAATACATAAAACACACAATGAATGTAGCTCTAAATTAACTTTTAAATATGTTTTCACTTCTATCTGCCTAGCACCACGGATAACCTTTTATTATAGCATGTTAGAGTCATTGAATTTAATCTAACTGCCTTGGCTGAAAAGCACTCCACATTCTTTTGATTTCCAAGGTAGGCTTAAAGTGCACTGGGTTCAACACATCATTGTTTATGACTGATAAAGATGCTGTCCAATACAAACTCTTACCATCAAGCTGGAACATCTGTTTCCTTTTCTCCCTTGGCATTATTTAATGTCATGATTCATGGCTATTTTCCTCATTGCTTTAATGTTTTTCTCTTGTTTTGACTTCTCAGAGCCCTCTGGTATTTTTGTTAAGAGTATAACAAAAGACAGTGCTGTAGATCAAGATGGCCGTATTCATGTGGGAGACCAGATAATAGCTGTAAGTACCCCATTATGCACTTTGTAGCTATTACTATTTTCTCTGTCTTCGGTGGCATGAGGTAAAATATGCGGAGAATGTTTCGTATTATCAATCACAGCGAACGCGTTTGCTCACTCAGTCAGTGGAGGGAAATAGTGAGATACATCATTTTGAATAATTCACAATTAACTCATAGTTCATTAAGTGTTTTTGTGACTGCGAATATAAAGAAAATCTTGAATTGGCACAATGGAGCAATTAAGTTTTAATTTAATTATTGCAGGACATTAACACTGAAGTTAAACTGTGTGTAATTTCCTTCATCTTTTGAAACACAAGTTGATGCTGGCCTGTTTTCCCTCAAGTACTCCCAAACCTGTCTTCATTTCGGCTATATCAATGTGTGGGTGGGTGTACTTGATTGAGTTCTGTCCTTAAGTGCAAATGATAATGTGCTTTGGTACTGAAATGAAGAACTTAATTGACAGATTTTTTTAACTAAGGACATTTTTACCTTCCTTAAATGATCTAAATAAAAAAAGTGAATTGCAAAAATGGATTGGAATATTCGTGCAGCACTTTTTTCTCTATATTCCTGCTGGATTTAATCATCGCTTTGATCAATCTTATTACAATTTCACCTATGTCAAACAAGAATCTAGATGGTATTTAAAGCTGACTCATAATGTATGCAAAAGGTCTTTCACCCTGATTAACTCCATGTGCTCATGAATGGTCGCCCTCTGCAGGTCGATGGTGTAAACATACAGGGATACACCAACCAACAGGCTGTGGAAGTGCTCAGACATACCGGCCAGACAGTCCATCTTAAGCTGATCCGGCGGGGCTTCAGGCCTGATGAGATCCCCCCTGCTGTGGCCCCTAGTGTCGCCATCCTGCCTTCTTCCACCACCATCCCCACAACCACCACCGTTATGAGGGAGCTTGAGCTGGAGAGGAAGAAGAGTGAGGAGGCTGCTCAAGGTAGGATAAAGGACAAAATGACAGAAATTTAATGAGGATACGAAAAAAAAAAAAAAAACAGATTCCTTGTTCCTCATCATCCTGTCGGGAAAAAAGTGTCATTTGATGTGTAAATGTGGCTCAGACAGGAGTGTTCATGATGCAGTGAGGAGTATATTCCCTGTGACTCCAAATGGAATTTCTACTCCCTTTTATCACTATAGTTACAACAGAGGAACAGAACTTTCCCCAGGCACGTATGAAAACCACTGACTTGAGTCATATTTTACTACAGTCCAAACTGATGTTAACACTGTGATATAACACATAATGAGAAAGGGGCAGGTGTGTTTACTCTGCTACAGAAAGATTTAATTTTTGATATGTTGAGTAAACATTTTTCACTGGGAGTTCACATTGAATATTGTAATTACTTTTTGGTGTGTTCTGCTTAATAATTAAAATAGAGAAAGTTCACCCACAATTCTCATTATTTTCCACAAATAAAAGAGGGAAATGCACTTATTAGTAGTATATTGTGTTTCTCATTCTAAAAAAACAAACAAGAAAGACAGAGCACACAAAAATATTCTAATCTGCAAGTGTCCTGATAGGAACTTCAGGCAGCAAGGAAAGTAACCTGCATAAATAGTTACTTGTCAGAAGTGGCATGTGGTGATTGAAGGTGAATATATTTGGCATACTAAAAACTTAAGGAAAAGCCAGCAGCAGTTGATAGAAAGGGAAGGAGAAAGCCAGTATTATATGGCTGCTGTTAGAAAATAACAGGTACAGGACTTTGCATTTGTGAGTCTAATACACTGCGTGATAAAGAAAAAGTAAGTAGACTTCTTTAAATGTGCTATAAAAGAGTGTTCGTTAACCGTATTAGGTGATATATATGTGCCAAAAACAGTTTTGCAAGCATGAGATCGGTGTTCAGAGTTGTTACAGGCCATTTAATGGTTGGATTATTGATGGAACCAAAACTTCTAACGTAGACCATCGCCAAGTGAGTGTTGGTGTTGCTGAGTTCCTTTTCACAGACTAGCTAGTACTAATTAATGAAGGCACTCTAAAGATGCTGATGTGAAGTGTAGACCATGGCTTGCTTGGGCGCTTGAGTAGTAATTTCATGCGTGACCAGTTTGGTGCCCTGTGGAACTCCAAACATATAAACAGTGGTATGAAGTAGTAAAAAAGTAACTGGATCATTAAACAAATTTAAAGTCCTGGGGTGTTTAGGGGTTTATCGTTATGAATAACATCATCAGGGGCATGTATATTCTTTTTGGAGCCAGTAGGGAAATAAGCTCCTCTTCTAAAGGAAGTGTTAACACTTTATTTCTTTTCCAGATAAATTCAGCACACATATATGTTTGTGTATTTTGATATGTATGTGACATATGAATGGCTGTGTGCCTGTAATGTCAGATGTCTGTGCTGATGCCTGTTTCTGCCTGTCACGCTGCTCATTGTGTGCTTGCAGTCACAACAGATGAAAAGCCGCTCCAGACAAAGAATGAAGGATCTGATGTCAGCCCGGCCACGGATAAGCTAACAGAAGACAAACATGGTAGGGGGCTTGGATTCTTCTTTAAATGCATCAGCCAAGATACTGGACGCACACATCTGACGAATAAGTTCCTCAGATAAGTCAGAACTAAACTGGCTAAGGACACACAATATGTGGAAATACTGAGATGCTGTTTGTAGTTTCAGACACTGCAGAAGGGAAAAAATTAAGAGGAACAGCTAAAAGTTTTTTGTTTTTTTTCTTTAATGTTGGTCTTGTCTTGAAGACATCACAAGTTATTTGAATGATTTATCATAAATTTGCCTTTATAATGTTATGTATATGAATACAAGTACTTTGTATTGTGTTTTCAAAGGGATGAAGTTAACACTCTTTGAAGAAGAAGAACTAATGAAGAAATGGCAGGGGATTCTGGGTCCAAGTAATGAAGTTATAGTAAGTTTAACTTTCAAAGTGAATATGTCTGTTTCATGCATCAACTTATACATACCACAACTTTGTTCCAGGGTATTTGCTTCATAATGGTAAACAGCTCAGAACTGGTATCATAAAAGCAAGGATGACCTTCGTTATCAATCGAAAGGGTTCATCTCATTAACATATCATATTTATAGACAAAACTCCTCCCCTGCTAACTGAGATGTGGTTCGATGTTTTTCACGACAGGTGGCTCAGGTGGAGAAGTATAGTGAGAACAGTGGCCTGGGGATCAATCTAGAAGCCAACAGTGGGCATCACTACATCCGGTCTGTTCTACCCGAGGGGCCAGTTGGTCGCTGTGGCAAGCTGTTTAATGGAGATGAACTGCTTGAGGTATGTCGTCACTTCAATAAAATAAAACGGTTAACTACCAACAGTGCAGAGCTTTTTATGTCACATTTCCTATTAATATTTACAGAGGTTTAAATATTTAAATGTATTTAGGAAAGTGCTATGGGGGGCAATTATGGGCACACTCTATTACAGTGATATGTAGTGTTTACACCAAAAGACATGCATGTTCACTATCAAAAAATATTATTGCCCCACAACTCAAGTTACAGCATAAAAAAGGATTAAACACAGCGTTTGTATTTCACCCTATATGGACTGATAAAAAACAAAAACATTTATGAAAGCAGCAGGGAGCAATATCTGTAAAAAAAGAGAAAAAAAAAGAAAAAGTTTAACTAGGTGTAAAGTGTAAGGGGCACACCTGACTCTGCAGTTACCCTCAGTCCTACTGATCATTTTCCCGCCTTTCAGCACTTTGTTTTGGATTTACAGCCGACAGCTTAACTGTTTTGGTTCACTTTTACTGCTCCCAGCAGGAAGCTGTTTTCAGCTAAAGATCTAACAGCCCACTGCCTGCTGCCTACTCAGCAGCAAGCAGCAGATTCACTAAGTTAACAAATAGCCAGTGAAGACAGTTTAGCATTTAGTAGCTAAATTGCCAGATAAAACATATCCCTTCAGGAATTAAAGCAGACCAGACTGGAGATAAAAGGACTGACATCAGTTGGCAGTTAACATGAAATAAATGCATGTGTTGCCCCATGTTGGCTGGATGAATAAATGAAATAGTATGCTAGCACAATTGACACAAAAACATTTTGGTCTAAAAATTACTTCAACTGCTCTAAACCCTATATATTGTACTTATTTTCATTCTGTACTAAGATGATCATCCTTTGTCACAGGTCAATGGCATATCTCTAATTGGTGAGACCCACAAAGAAGTGGTCAGAATCCTGCGGGAGCTTCCACTCTGTGTATACATGATTTGCTGTAGGCCCGCCCCTCACCTTCTGACTGACATGGATGCTGCCCAACCAGAATCTGAGGCTTTGTCCTCGACACCCAAGTTAAAGGTATGACGTTAGAATTTCTCAACTATAGCAAATCAAGTTACAGATATTATGTTTGAAGTAAATTTCCTATAAGTCAAAATCACAAAGAATTTGTTGTTTGCAGAGTAAAAATGCAAAAGTGATCTTTTCCTTCTTAAGGTTGAAGTTATGTCAGGTCTATGACTTAAAGAGCATTGTGGGATATGATGCATATAAGGAGATTCAAGGAGTCCTTGCATCTCCTTGACAAGCAGTAATGCATCATGAAAAATGTTTCCTCGCCATTGCATATAAGCAAGGGAACATGATTGGAGAATGATAAGTCCTCCTCCTTTATAACTCATCACCCATTATTAGCTTAGCCTGGGCTGTCAATCGCTCCATTGGCTTTCCACATTGCCAACCGTGATGGATTAAGACTTAGTGATAAGCTGGGGCGGCTGAAAGTTTATTACTACCAATTCTAGTAATACCTAACCAGCAGTTGCCAGCAACATTTGCTAGATATATGAAACATCAAAAGCAGCTTTCCTTTGGGGATGGGTTTTCATCTCCCCAGCTTTATCTGTGATAATGTACTAAGGCCCTACCATCCCAAAGATATTTCCCTTTTATCTACTGCCAGAAACCTGAGCCAGAAACACAACTAGAGGGTAGCAGCCTATGGGCTGGGAGTAAAAGTAGGGAAGGCATGCTGTTACATAGAGATTTTGGGTTTTCCTCTGCAGAAACAAATAGATCTGAGCAGAGTGCTGGTTGCTGAAGACTCAGAGGTGAACACAGCAGCAGCAGCAGCAGCAGCAGCAGCAGCAGCGACGCAGGATAATGTGACAGAGGAGGCAATAGGATCTCCTTTGGCTATGTGGGAGCTGGAGATCCAGAAAATCGAGCTCGAGAAGGGAGAAGGGGGATTGGGATTCAGCATTTTGGACTACCAGGTAGGAATTCTTAAAGGGAAATCATAGGTGGGCTCATGAAGACTGTACACATTTGTAGCTGTGACAGGAAATATCTTTTCGGCTTATTTTACACAAATGTGTGAGTGTAGTATTAGTTTTGACCGATATAGAATAGTTTCTGTATATTTATATTGTAATTTTAAGGCACACAAAGCTAAAACAAAGTGACTTTCCTTTGATTTTTTTTTATCTAAGTTGAAAGCTGTCATACTTGACCTGTTCTTATTCAATTATTGGGCTGGCTCTGACACAGGACCCGCTGGACCCTGCCAAGACAGTGATAGTGATTCGCTCTCTGGTTCCCAACGGTGTGGCCGAACAGGATGGCAGACTGTTGCCAGGGGACCGACTCATGTATGTTAACACCACCAACCTGGAGAATGCCAGTCTGGAGGATGCTGTTCAGGCCCTTAAGGGGGCTAAGCTTGGCAAGGTCCAGATAGGAGTTGCCAAACCACTGCCCGTAAGCATTTTTGTTCATATTCCCCTTATTTCTTTGTTTGTAATCTGTCTGAATGTAGGAGGTAGGGTGATGGCAGTAAAGAGGGACTTATAACGCATATCTTTTGGGGTACACTAACAGTTTTATCCATTTGGGAATTAATTTGTAAAATTAGTTCAGCGTGTCGGGGATTAATCATTGTGTGTATGCAAGGTTGTGAGTCGGGCTGTCTTTGTACCATGCAACCCAGTAACCAGTCACGAGGTCTCATCTTACAAGGGCTTCAATTTTTCATGGTGGAAAATGGTTTAGCATTCCACCCACTGCTCTTTTAAAAGATGTGACCAAAACACTCTTTGCCCTTTGTTTCATATGGTTATCTTAGCAAATTCTTCAAGTGCACACATCCTGTTGCACATAAAGACACATTGGAGCATCTGTCAAAACATCAAGTCCATCTATTGGCCTGTTCATCACTCCAGGCACCTGCACTCTTTGTACAGGATGTTTCTCGCTGCAAAACTGCTCGCATTCTTTGGGCTTTAGAGCTGCATTTCTCTTGTATTGAATCTGCCACTGGATTACACAATGAGACCTCTGGGCTGCCAAGGTTAGCTGGATTACAGAGCTGTAGGAAGCCTCTGTGGGGTTATCCAACTCTCCTGCAGGACAAGGAATGTACTTCCGAGGGGTATTTTGCTGTATTGCCTCTTAAAATTTGAGCCTGACAAGTGTAATCCTCCAAAATGCCTCCTTGCTTTTTCTATACAGTGTGTGTATGAGCAGCATGATACACAAAATCAATAGCAAGAGCTCTTCCTTAACAATACATGTGAAATGTTCAAGAGGTTTTCTCTATAGAATTAATTCCAATAAATAGTGAATGTGTGATTTTGGAGAAATTTCACTGCTTGAAAGTGTAGACCAGGATCATTCTTTAACTCTCTTAGACTGTATTCAATTCCCTAATGATTCCTAACATCTTTCTCCCATCCCATACTAATTTTTTTATGTTTTTTCTTGAATTGGTCCTAAAAAATAAAATAAATAGATAAAAATAAATAAAGAAATTAAATTTAACGAAGCTGGAGACACTGAAAGAATTTCTCCACTTTCCTAGGGAATATGTGGATATTCCCACTCTCCACACCTATATGGTGAGCAGGAAATAACTTCATCATCCACCATCCATTCATTTGACTTCAACAGTATTATGGTTGAAGAAGGCGTGGAAGAAGATCTGGCTGAGGGAGTCGTTTACCGAGCAGAGCCTGCATTGGTTAGTTAGCTTTGGGGAAAACTGAATAAATCAATCAGAATATCTTGAAACGGGGGACAACCAGTGGTACATGTGTATTGTATGTGTTTCTGTCTAATTATTTATGAAGTGGTCTGTTTGTTTGTGTGTTTGTGATCATGCATCACTTAGCTTGTGTCAGCATATATTGAAATGACAGTAACGGAAACTATTTGTTGTATTAGTAGTATTTTACAGTTAGATAAGTTTAGGATTAGAACAGCACCATAGAATATCATGTTAATTTAAGCGATGCGTGATTGACTAGTGACTAGTTCACTGAATATCTCATTATTAAAAGGCCAGTTCTCTGTCTCGGTTGGTGATGTTATCATCCATTATCACAGATTGACACT
Source organism: Selene dorsalis (assembly GCA_900303245.1). NCBI lineage: Eukaryota > Metazoa > Chordata > Actinopteri > Carangiformes > Carangidae > Selene > Selene dorsalis. The sequence continues at coordinate 30,709 of OMNW01003312.1, forward strand.
GGTGAAGCAGACCTCTCTGATGACAAGGTGTTAGATCATACTTACTCTGGGATGGAGGACGATACTTTCCAGGCGTCCATGATTGCTCTTCATGGTAGCGGCTGTAGTGCAGACCTGGATTACTTGCACGCATCCACACCTAAGGTAAGCAAATATATTCATGTCTATATACCACAGTGTATAAAAACCGAAAATTGAAGCACAGCTTGAGATTATTCCCTCATTTCATTTAATGTTACTGCAACAGTAACTGCCCTTTGTCTGAACGAGCTGTAAAGCATGTAGTCATTACTCCTTAGTTTCTTTTGCTATCAAGAGCCAAAATGTCATGAGAAATGTTTTTTCTCTCTTTGTTAAGGCAGTAACAACATTTACTGACTTTGTTGCTATATGAAGAGTAAAGCTGTGGCTGCTTTTGTTGCCCTAGGTGCCCCTAAAACAGCAATCCCCCAAATGGATATTAAATTATAAGACAATAAACAAAGAAGAGCACGGGCTGCTAGAATTGTTTTCCTCAGGGTACCTGTGCTTCCATTTTAACCAAAGGTCACGGTATATGGATGATATAATATAATATGGTTAATATGGGTGTTGTTTTTTTTTTTATTTCTGGTCCATACCTGTTTATGGAACAACAATATAAAGGTCACCTAGGGTGTTTAAGATTAAATAAGCATAGGAAGTCCACAAATTCAGCCTCCAAGTCACCGCCGATGAAGCGGTGACAGCTCTTTTCTCATGATTGCAGTGTTGGATTGCTTGATCTTTTTATATCTGGCATTTGTTGCAGGGTTGAAGACAGAAAAGAAAAATATATATGAATTCTAAACAGGCATTTCAGTTTATACTCTGCTGCTATGAAA
>OMNW01003312.1:37215-48364 GCA_900303245.1 Selene dorsalis
GTCAGAGTGAGAGCAGGGAGGTTAAAAATCTAGCATGTTGATTCTTGTACCTTGCTCAGAGTGGAGTTGTTCAGAGAGTCAGGCAAGTCCCTGGGCATCAGTATCGTCGGAGGCCGAGGGATGGGCAGCCGGCTGAATAATGGAGAGGTGATGAGGGGGATTTTCATCAAACACATTCTGGCGGACAGTCCCGCTGGCCAGAACGGGACTCTGAAGACTGGAGACAGGATTGTAGAGGTAAGCCACAGACCACAGATGCATCACGAGCAACCCTCAGTTTGTTCTGTTTAGTGGCCAATCAAAAGATTTGAGAAACATTCTACAAAATGTTAAAAATCCCCCTAATACGTGTGTGGTGTTGGGGTTTCTTTGATTTCTCTTTGTCAGGTGGACGGTGTAGACCTAAGAGATGCTAGTCATGAGGAGGCAGTGGAGGCCATACGCAGGGCAGGCAACCCTGTCTCCTTCTTGGTCCAGAGTATTATTCACAGGCCCAGGGTAAGTCTGTATAATACTGTCAAAGCAATTGCTAACCCACTCATAATCTAAAGGTCACAGTTTCCTCACAGCATACCTCTTTTTTTCCACCTCAAGTTAAGTGTATCTGCACAGGCCTTTGAGGGCACTTTCAAAAACGAAAATTTATAAACCCTGTGGCAACTGGTTTTGCTTTAAATGTTAAAATATGGTCTTCTTTTATAGCAACAACAACAATCCCTGTGTGGCATGTTAAATATATTAGCAAGTTTTAACCTAAGTGCAACACTCGACTTGAAAATCACCGTATCAACAACATCGTTTGTTGTTTGAAAGTGCCCTCAGGCTTTTAAAGCATGACTAAGTAGTTTCCTGCTGGGGCCTCTACTGGCTTGGCTCCAGTTAGATCTCTTCATAGTCAATCACTTTTCATGCATTGTTATCTGTGAGATATTCCCACATGCTTTCCTTAACATTCTGGTTACTCATTAAGCCTTGCAGCAACTCATAATGTAATGTAGCACATGCACAAGAAGGACACAGAGTGGGGGTTTAATACAGAACCACATAATAAACTGTGGTGTGAAAAAGAAGTATGTGAAAGTAGTTTATTGTAACAGGAAGCTGGTCTGAACAAAAAGGCCCTAAACCTCCACACTAACACTAAACAATGCTCAGCACCAAGTACGTAGAAGAGTTAGCTGTGGAGTTGTTAGCAGTTTAATGGAACAGCCTGATATTTCGAAAAACAGAGATCAAAAAAAAAAATATATATTAGACTAGTTTATTAAACCTGTATAATCAAGGGGAAGGTATAATATGATATATATATTTACCAGTGCAGCAGTTTGGTGAGGGTTATCGATACAACACTCATGTCTTTCTTCTAAAGTAGCTAGCATAAAATTAGCTAACGGTTAGCTTAACTTAGCATTGAGCTGAAAACAGGAGTAAACAGCGAGCTAACTCTTTTTTCCCTTGGATATCTTGTAAAAACGGTTACTTCGTGTAAACGCAGTGGGCTAAAGGTTCATATTGTTTTATATAACTAGTAACTGCATTATGAGTTGCTTCAAGCCTCCATCTTTGTTCCTTCATGCTGCCCTCTCAGCCTGAATCAATATATAGCCCAGCTCCACCGGCCGCTGTGGAGAAACATACCACTGCTTTCACATGCATGTCACATCGCACACGTCAGGTAATCTGTCTCTCCTCTCTTTGTCTCTCCGCTTTCTGTTGCATCAGCCATCCGTTACACTTAATCTTTGTTGCATTACCTCCGCTGCCTCTCCTTTCTCTTTGTTTCTCACACTCTTAGCTGAGTCTTTCTTTTTTAACTGCACCTTTGATATACACATAATACTGACAAAGGAGAATCGGAGATTCCTTGTGGGAGAAAAGAAGCGCAGGATTATTTTGATATCTTGAGATTACATCCTGTTTTCTATGTTAGCAGAGACCCGACCATCAGTGATCTATTTTTTTAGTCAAAAAAGGTTAGCAAGTGGTAAAATCAATTTTGTCAGTGAAAATGCAAGTACAGCCAGTGTGGTAAAGGTATGTAATGCTGATATTCAGTACACACCCCTGTCCAGCTTTTAACTTAACCATAATGCTTATTGAAATTTTATTGCTACTGAGGTATACTATTAAGCCACCACTGAGTTGCAGCACCTCTGAAATCCATCAGTCATCATCCTATGAAACAGGAGTGTGAAAAATATCCTTTTGATTGGATGATATGTCTAAGTGCTTTGGGCAGGTCAGTAATGCTGTTTTTAAATGCAGCCACTGGGGGCCACCTAGAGAGTATAAAGGCATATCCTTGCTATTTCCCTTTAAGTTTTAAATCCTTCTTTTGTAAGCAGTGAATAATCTCCAGGTAGCCTGGAGGAATATTCGAAACATTTTGTTAAACTATTTCAGGGAAAGAGGCTTTACTCAGATATTTTTTATATATATATAGAAGAAACTGCTGTCCTGAAGGAAACTGCTTGCATTAATGGTTCCTCATTTAAATAAAACCTGAGGTGCTTTTGTCCTCCATACACTCCCCAATTTTTTCTTCTCTCCTCGATGGCCTCCGATTGAATTTTGTCAGAGAGGTGCCGCCGTCACATTAAATATTCGTCATGTTGTCAGCTTGTTGATCCTGTGTGTTGCTTTCCAAAGCCACCCCTGCCCTTTCCGCAGCTAAGTAGCCACCGCGGGTTGAGCCGTTGCTGCACTAATCAAACCCACTTAGCACCTGCCCTCCCTCAGGTTAGCTACCCCTTGTCTGTGTCTGCCTGCTTGGATATGGGTGTGTCTTTCACTTGACCTGCACTGCATTGACTTGTGTAAATTGTGTTAACAATGAGCTTCTCATGGGTGAGAAGAGCAGACTGAATGTGTGTGTGTGTGTATGTAGCTTTCGTGCAAATGTTAAAAATCATTTATTTTCAGTCTGCATGTAGGTTTTACCAAATAAAAACATATTGATTATGAAAATTACCCATCAGTCCCACTAAAATGGGTCTAAATTGTTTCTAATACTATAATATTTTTTTTGCCTCTGTTTTCTGAAAAGAAAAATTATTATCCTAAACCTTCTGGGTCATTTCTGCTTCTGTTTATGTATATGCTTGCATGTATATGTGTTTCTGAAGCTAAGCTTTCTCTTTGTCTGCTTTCCTGCATCTCCATGTTGCACCAAACAAAGACCAGTAAAATCACAGTAGAGGCTTTTACTATAAGTGCATTTTATTTTCCTTCTGTCCCCTGCTGTGGGGGCACAATTTTTCTTAACTACCCCTGAAACATCGCCTTAAGTGTCTCACTGCTAGTGTAAAGACGACAATTTGATGAGATAGTAAGCAGCGAGCACAAATGCTGCTATTATGTGAAAGAGTGTAAACTGCAGTATCTTTTTTCAGAACGCCAGAATTCCTGGCAAAACCTTTTAAGCTCGATCAATGAGGAGTAATGGTCAAGCTTGGATAGACATGTGGTGCTGGGCTAGCTTTTTCACTCAACACATCAATGTCCTGGCATGGTCCAGCCTGTGTCTGTGTGCTTGAGTTCTTAGTCTGGTGTTGCCAAGCTTCAAGTAAGCTAAAAGAATCAAGCAAGTTTTTTTTTTTTTTTCCAGAATTTAGGAAATGTGGATTTTTCTTCGCTAATAACATTTATAAACAGATGGGTTTTCATCATGGAGCATATGCTGCATGGGACTTGTTTTAGTCACTCAGAGGAGTTACGACTTTGTATGAACTTATTAATATTTATGGGATTACTGTTTTGCAGTGTGCAGTGGAATGATACAGCATCTTTCACTGTGTGGTGACATTGAAGTGAACATTATGAATTTGCTTCCGCTTCCGACGTGACAAAAATGAATTACAAGTTTCTCATTGTGACAGTCTGATCGAGGGTGTACAGCGATTTACCTTCATGTCGTCTTATGCACAACAGTCATCGATAACGGACTCCGGCGAGGAGAGAGCTGCAGCTGTGAAAAAGGACAACAAGGACAAGGTTGGTATTTCCAGTGACCCTGCACTGACAGCCTGTATCAGTGTTGTGTATTTGTTGTTCTTTCACAGTCAGCTAGCGGGTAGTGTTGCTCACCGCAATAAAGACCAGGTTTGAAATATGACAGCGTTTCAGATCAAGAGTCGTTGTGCTCAACTTTTTGCTATGAACTCAAGATGCGTTGTGGAAAAGCAACAGCAGTATGTCTGTCATGTCTGTATATGTGTTGTCTTCTAAAGTTGTTGCCCTTTGTCTCTTCTCTGTAGGAGGGTGACAGTCACAGTAGACTTTTCCTCCGCCTCTCCCCAACTAACCCTTTCACTCCTACCCCGTTTAAGGTTTGTGGGTCTCTGTGTTGTTCTTCCCACTTTTCCCTTTTCTGTGTCTGCTTGTACAGATGTGTTGATATAACATGACACAGGTCGTGCATTGGATATCTAACATGCTGTACATGCATACACTCCTATATGTCCTAACATCTCCTCTGTCTCAATTCCTCTGTGCATTTTTGTGAAATCAGAACATGTTTTGTGTTTTCTTCTTTCCCTCGCTTTCTTCAAGGAAAATAGTTCAATCAATACTCAGATCTCGGTTTTATGGTGGAATACAGCAAGTGTTTGATTTCTGGCTTTAGTTATATGCACACTTTGTATTTTTAAACATCATAGTAATCAAACGTGATTATGTTACCCTTGGCTTTCAGGTAAGTCTATGATGCAACGCAAGATTGATGTGAATGTTTTGATTATAAATGAACACTCTGTAGCATGTTTTACACCATCAGTGTAATTTTAGCATCATTTAAGGTTGTAGCTGAAACTGGCTGATTAGCCTACTTCTGATTTTAGGCTCAGTATGGAACTACATTACATAACTCTAAATGATTCCTCAACCCCAGACTAACATCGTCTGCTAAAAGTGATGAAGCTGTTAATGTAAACCAAGCATATGGCCTCTGTTGATTACATCAACAGCTCTCATGTGCCTTCCTATCTCTTTAAACCTCACATCAAGTTGATTCAAACTTAATTGCCGAGTGAAATCCAGTCTCTTCACTCTGCTTTTCACTAATAAACTATTTTCCAACTCCATCTGCGGCGTGACAGCCGGTGAAGCGTGAAGCGGCAAAGGCATCTCCCACCAGCACTGTCCTCCCCCTGCCAGTGGTGCCTCATGTGGGAGAGACTGATACAGACACGCTGACAGAGATTCCTGGCAGACCTGCTGAGGCAGAGGAGGAGAACGAGGAGGAGGTGGAGGACGAGTTTGGATACAACTGGAGTGAGTTCACTTTCTCTGTTTCCAAAGTTCAGTTCTATATTTAGTTTTAATGGCAATAAAAATTGGCTCTTTGGTTAAATAGCACTGGTTAATCATAAGTTAACCAGCTATTGTTTCAAATATGTAAAGCGTATATTATTCAAACATGCGAGTCTGAGCTGTTTCATGTATATACTCTTGGATTTCACCTCAATCGAGTTATGTAATGGAGACAGACAGGATGTTAATGCTGATGGTCACATGCATTGTCACATAACTGGCACTAGAGGTCCCCCAAGTTACATGTTTGTCTTGCCTGCTCATAAATCAATCCTGTCTGCAATAAAAGTGCACAGATTCATTGAGGTGGTTGTATCTCAGCAAAACCTGAAGGACTCAATGTCCCAATTAAGCCATTAGCATCCTGCAAACGCCGTAATGTCAGCTGTAGGGTGAACGCTCTCATTCAAGGAGAACAGGTCACATTCAACCCAGGCAACCAGCAAAAAGGACAGACTTCCAGCCTTCAGACACCTGGGACTATATCTGTGTGTGTGTGTGTGTGTGTGTGTGTGTGTGTGTGTGTGTGTGTGTGTGTGTGTGTTGGGGAGAGACAGATCCCATCCTGCGGGGATAAGATTGATGAGGTTGGACCCAGGGAGGTGAGTTGTGGAGATTAGTACAGGACTGATGGTTCAACAGTGGCAGGGAGCCCAGAACAACAGGAGCCCATTGGTCTGAACAGCTATCTAACACACCAGAGACAGGAGAAGGTGGAGAGAGAGAAAGAGAAGGGACGTGAGTGAGAACAATAGAGACAAGGGGGAAAAAAAATAGAAGGCGAGACTAAGGGAAAAATAAAACCAGCCGTCTAACGTTTAACGCTTTTTACAGTTTCCCTTTTGTGACCATGAATCTTGCACCTGCCTCTTTTTCGAAGCAACCTGACATGAATTGATATGGGACCTCAGGATCAAGATAAACCTGGCACTATTCCGCCGCATATTGTCAGCTTACATCTGTCTGCCACGACTTCATCTGCCTCTTTCAGAGAACATAATCCAGCGCTATGGCAGCCTCCCAGGTGTCCTACACATGATTGAGCTGGAGAAAGGCAAGACGGGCCTGGGCCTCAGCCTGGCGGGGAACAGGGACCGCTCTCGTATGAGTGTGTTCGTGGTGGGGATAGACCCCAGCGGGGCGGCCGGCAGGGATGGGCGCATGGTTGTTGGGGATGAGCTGCTGGAGGTCAGCTGAGTATTAATCATCTCTGAAGTGATTAGTCATTTTTTTCAGTGCTTTTCTATTCTTTTCCTTTTGCCATCTTCGTAGTTTAAGAACATGTTTATGCTTTGTGAAAAGGTGGAGGTTAGTGAACTTTTTTTTTATTATTATTTTATTTTATTCTACTAGATCAATGGGCAAGTCCTTTATGGCCACAGTCACCAGAATGCATCCTCCATTATCAAGAGCTCTCCATCCAAAGTGAAAATCATCTTCATCAGGTATAAAAACACTTTCATACACTTTTCATAGCATCTATGAATACATTCCCATGGCAACAGCTACTACATTTCACTAATGCTGTTGATAAGAACCATGACAAGCCTGTTGTAATGCCATTTAAAATCCAATAGAGGGAGCTATTGTAATTCAACTGCAGGGTGTAGTTGACGGTGAAGTTATTCAATAAATCTTCAGGTTGTGAGGAGCAGCCTCTGTGAAAGAAGGAAAGGATTTATAAGCTTGAAGTAATGAATTCACCTCAGCTTTTTCAGTAATTTGGTGTTTTTAAAACATTGTATAGACCAGTAAAGGTGACACTTCACTTTGTTACAGTGATTCACCCAATTTGCAGCATGACAAGTGGAAAAGTGATAAAATAAAGTCAATTTGCAAAACTAACAACCCTACATTTTTCTGTGCATTGTTTATGGATACTATTATCCCACAATGCAATGCACATAGAAAGTACAGGAGAAAATTTTGAATGGTGAACACAATACAAAATGCAGTATACTAGAAAGAATAGCATTTACTTTGTACTGTACACAGTTAATATGTAACATTTCAGTTCAGACTGAGACACGTTGGACCCGTGACCCTCTTCCACACGGTCTTTTACCAGATCACACTTAACCTCCCACTTAACTCGCATCCCTTTCCTGACCCCCCCTGAAAAGAGACGCCGCGTTCAGTGTCCGTAAATCATGGCCGCGCTGTCACGAAGCAGAGAGAATGACGATTCACGTGAATTATGACTCTCTGAAAACAGGAACACTGAGGCGCTGAACCAGATGGCTGTAGGACCTGTGAGAGAGCACGAGGGAGACGCAGTGGAGCCCCACGCTGAGGTACGACTCGTCTGCGGCCACACACGTTCAGGCACTCATCGCACACAAGTGCTCAAACAGACCAACTAACGGGGATGTTGTAGACTGAAGCTCCAGCTGCATGTGAACCACGATGCTCACACAATAACTATTATTACCATTTAAACTCTACCCTCTCGGCTCGTTTCCTGTGCCAAGCTCCTGAATTGTTTTCATGCATATTTTCTACCAAAAGTCACTTTGTGTGGTCTCAACTTCCCGTGTCTGCGTGTAACTCCCAGGACACCCAAAAACCACAAACAGCAGTGTAGACATTCATAGTACTGCACCCCATCCAAACAACAGGCACACACACACACACACACACACCAGTTACTGTACCAACTACCTTATGTTTCCTTACAGTTTGAAACAGCAGCTGCTAATGGAGATGCTGATGCTTCAAAATATGCCCATCATATCGTAAAGCTGAAGGTGAGATACACTGGACCTCTCTACACACACATACACACACACACAAGACAGCTTTGAAATGACAACGTCCCTTTGAAATGACAAACTACAGACAATAATGGAGTCAAATACTTGGAAGCAGTGCCATAATGAAGGAGATGTTCACAAAAAAAGTCAGTGGGGTATGGAGGAAACACAGAGAGATCACACAGGAGCAGTCATGTCTGACAAGCTGCCAAGACAGAGACAGGAGACAGAACACTGTCAAATAAAAGGGGGAATAAACAGAACAATCAGTGAACAGGAGACGTATAAGAAAAGGAACCGATTTCACCCCATGTGGTTATTATTGGATTTTTTAAAATGTCATTCTTCGAGACTTTGAGCAGAAAATTACACTCGGCTCCCACACATTTGAGTGGCAGGAGAGGTTTCACCAGGGGGTGTCTCAAAATCACACCAAATAAAAACTGAAATATCTGCATGGCTAGGCATCTCAAGGGGTAATTGGGAAGACATGCTATTTGTGACTGAGGTGGATGGATGAAATATCGAAAAAATGGAGTGTGACACAAAACAAGACTGACAGAAAAGGAGGAAAATGGGAACGCTGCTGGAAAAGCTATAGCATCTGGATGGGACCCCAGTCTGGGACCATCCATATGGTGTACTAAACGACAGGGGATGACAGTGTAGACGCAGCAGCATCTGGGCAGCTCATTGACATGATGCACACAATCCCACAAAATCCTCTCCAGGAACAAAAGATCAGGCTAATTATCTTTCTGGAGATAATACTGATGACTAATGCCTGTTTTCAGTGGCTGCTGCAGCTCTGTTATTTAGCACCTGTTTTGCACTAATGCCGTTTTTTTCCTGCAACAGGAGGACGGAGGTCTTGGCATCACTTTTGTCGAGGGAAACACGGAGGGCGGAGTTGAAATTCAGAGCATATCTGAAGTGAAAGGACACACAGGCAAAGTACGTTGAAATAAAGATAAGTGAAGATGAATGATTCCTGTCCATGATGCGGTTAATTTTGTTTCGCTAATCAAAAATGTGATCTGATCCGAGCAGGAGGGCTGCATGAAACCAGGGGACAAACTCTTAACTGTGAACGGCGAATCGGTGCTGGGCTACACTGTGGAAAAGGTATCATTATCTTTTACAATCCTTAAACATTTGTATTTGTTGTTCAGTGTAGTAAAGATCTCTTACTTTTGGTGGTACTGTCAAACACCAGGATAACGATGGAGTCTGATCAGTAACTGTGCTGTGTTGTAGGTCAATTCACTACTGAAAAAAGCCAAAGGTCCAGTGAAGCTAACCTTCTCTACAAATGAGACCTCCTCCTCCTCCTTCTCCTCTCCCCAGTCAACCTGCCTGGATGGGGGTTTCTCCATGGATGGAGTCCTTGCCAGCCTACCCAGCATGCCAAGCGCCGCCACAACTATGCTGAGCCCAGCAGAGGCAGAAGCAGTCACAAGTGAGTTCCTTACAGTTACGAGGTTTGCTTGACTCAGTTTCGATGAACAAAGACTGATTTTATATTTTATCCAGAAAGATCAGATCGCTAGTCTCTGTATCTGTAACTGTATCTGAAAGCTATCCCTGTTTTTTGCCCAGAAACTGAACTGATGGCACATTTCTCACATTATATCTCTACACTTGTGCTTCCTCTATTTTAGGCCTGAGTCGCTCCTCCACCCCTTCCACCCTGGCCTGTGACCCGGCGACCTGTCCCATCATCCCCGGCTGTGAGACCACCATTGACATCTCCAAGGGCCGCACAGGCCTGGGCCTCAGCATCGTGGGAGGCTGTGACACCCTGCTGGTAGGAGACAAAACAATGCGAAAACAAATCTGCTAATGAGGCTGTATCGCTCTATTAAAAGAGCCTGATCCTGAGGAGAAAGCTGTTATTAATAAATAATCAACAGAAGCATCCACGGGGTCGAGAACAACACATGCTGCTAATAAATGCAGTATCCACAGCTTTTACAATGTTCTGTAAAAACACATTGTAAATATCCGAGTACTTAGAAGTTACGTGACTGTACTTTGTCAGTCCCCTCCCACGATGCCACCCACTTTGGGATAACTTAGGTTTTGAAATAGCTCAGGAATGTAGGAAATGATTTTGTCACAGCCGTCCTCCTCCTCCTCCTCCTCCCCCTCCTACTGCCATCCTTTCCTCAGCCCATCTATTCTGTCTGCTCAGTGAGGCTTGGGGGAGCAGCTCTTTGTCTGGCCTCGGCCACAGCAGACAATATCCAGCCCTGGAATGTAACCTCTGAACCCCAAATGACACTCACACTGGAACGCAGAGAACACACCCTGGAAGTCAGCAACACGCATGCTGAGAATCCAAAATAACGTCTGCTTGCTGTCAAATGCAAAAGAAATTCACACACATCTTGCCTTTAAAATGACACTCTTTCTCCAGCATAGAAACTGTATAGCCTGGCATTCCTCTAAGAAAATGGTTACACCTTACTGTCTCCTCTTCCTCATATTTACTTGCTCTTCTCCGTCTCTTTCTCTCCAGGGGGCCATCATTATCCATGAAGTTTATGAGGAAGGGGCAGCCTCCAAAGATGGCAGGCTTTGGGCAGGAGACCAAATCCTAGAGGTGCGGCGCAGTACAATAATCACCACGTATGACCCAGTTAAAAACGAGGCATTACATGCTTCAATAAGTGAGTTGTGGCAGCCTGAGGAGTTTCAACATGAAAGCTTGGGTTTTAAAGTTCAGTCAAGGATCAAGGAGCTCGATTCGGCAAAAAAAAACGTGTGATAAATGAGCTGATAGATATCTCAAGTGTAAGTGATATCAGTATTTGGCAACAAAAAGAATCTACTGGGCTGTTGGCTGTTGCGGAGTCAATATACTGAAGGATAAAGTGATTATGAATTGAAAGTCAGGAAGCAACCTCTCATATGAATCCTGTTTGCATTATGAGGATTGACAAGTTAAGTATCCCGGCTCAACTTGGATTTGCCCTTTATTTGACCTCGTGCTTTGTCACAGTGGGAGGGCAGGGCTGGAGCTCAGGAGGATCGTTAGGGTAGCTCAATCGGACCTGACCAGAAGGCACACGTATATGCACACA
>OMNW01003312.1:48431-67744 GCA_900303245.1 Selene dorsalis
CACAACCACGCATAAGACTTAATCACCCTCTACTATTCATTTCTGTCCTAGAGCCAAACTGTTGTGTTTAGAAAATAAGGTCATAGAGGAAAAGTGAAGAGTGGTTTCCCGGCCATTAGCTACTATGGGAAAAATCCTTTGCATGTCCATGGTGAAAGCTAATGAGGTATTTCCCTCGTTTAATGTGGTTTGTTCTTTTTTTTTCTTTTTTTTAAGGAGAAAGAAAAAGAAGCTGGACATGGGTCCTTCAGCTGAGGAGCTGAGCTTCTCACAGTTTTGTGGGAAGGCTGCTGCCTCCCTGTAGTTAAACTCAAGTGTTCTAACATCACCCTGTGGTTTAAATATTACGAACCAGTGTCCAGATATGTCAGCAGTTTGGGTTTCTACAGAGGAAATTTGACCTCAGCCGTGATAGGAAAATAGGCCGTTAGCACATTTCCTAGTCCTCTGCTGCTTTGACTTAATATGAGGAATAGAAGAACAAGGATTTGCAACTTTGCTGAATGTCCCAAAATGGAAATGTGGTCAAGCAATTTTTGTATTTATGAATTTCAAACAAACTTAAAATCAGTAGCTTTCAGTTACAACTGCCTGGAACTGCTGGTGCACACCAAAGTGTTTCTCTTGTCACAGGTGAATGGCATTGACCTGCGTGCAGCCAGTCATGATGAAGCCATTAATGTGCTGAGGCAGACGCCGCAGAGGGTCCGGCTGACTGTCTACAGGGATGAGGCCCAGTACAAGGAGGAAGACCTGTGGGATTCATTCACTGTGGAGCTGCATAAGAAGGCTGGCCAGGGCCTGGGCCTCAGCATTGTAGGGAGGAGGTGAGAGAGATTTATTATTAGCAGTACTGCTTTATGTGTAGTGTGCACTTGGTAATGTACAGCAGAGGATTTATTATAGTGCTGAATAAGCTTTTCAAATGAAAATAAATTAGTCATTTTCCTTACTTTTTTAAAAGGCCTTCTGGTTATTATACATGCAACAGCCACTCTACAACTACAGTGTAAATAATAGGGAAGTATAGACCAGTAAAGGTAATGTAGCAAATGTGGTTACCTAGCAGCATGCTAACTGAGTAATTACACTGTTTTTCCTCTTCAAAACAGATCACGGGAGCAGAGGTAAACTATTAGAAACCATTACAGTTAAATATAGAGTAGAGAAACCAAATAGACCTCATATATATATATATATGTAGTCAGAAATGCTACCTTGTATTTGTTTTTATCTTCCCCCTGATGGAACCCTCAACACAACTGAGCTTAGTTAGCAGGTAAAATGTTGAAATATAGCCAAAGCACCAAAGTTTATATAGAGATAGTAAATGTTCTATGTGGCATGTGTGAGAGAGCAGCAAAGATGAAGAAAGTCCTCAGAGCTAACTGGAACACATCATGCTTAAAGGGTTTCTAAATCCTATTTTGTGCTTGAATGAGTATTTACCTGCCTGGCTGGATTGCTGACATGACATCACAGAAATGAAAAGTGAGTCAGCACCTCACCAGAACCGGTTTGTGTTGCGCTCATTCTCTGTGGCACCAGTGGCAGTCCTGACCCCAGCATATTGCCACAGACAAGCTTGTAACCACATGTTCACTTTGTGTAGGAATGCTGCTTCTTGTGTTCCCGACCGAGCTAAGGAGGGAAATTTACACAAGTCTTACCAGGACGTGAGAAAACCCAACTCAGGCTTTTATTTTGGCAGACAATTTATGGGTTAAGGCCCATGTGGGAAAAGGCCTGCTGGTCCACAGGCTGGCAGTGTGCTGCTGCCCAGTGTGTGCAGCGTGATGATTGATCTTACCCTCAGGATAAGCCTCAGGAATGGCTTATGCAGGCCACACATGCACATAAAGTGTTTATGTCTATGTATATGTATCTTTGTGTGTTTTTGTGCCTTTATGTAGTGTAAATGGTTGTAACCAACATATTTGAGTTCTCACAGAGCAACTGCACTAAATGCTGGGAAAAAGGCCCAAGTTGGGCAACAGTTGACTCGACAGTTTAGGCAGCAGAAGGCAGATCAACTTTTAATGGAGTTGCATTCGCTTGCCTCTATCACAGTGTTTTTGCTACTCAAGTGGAAAGAACAACTGAAATGCTCAATAGGATGGAAAAACAGAAAGATAACAGACAACCTAAAGCCCTCTTCTAAAATGGAAAGCACAAGCTAGCAGTTAGTGGTGAGGAGCTGTGACAGCCAAGTATCTCTGGCGCTGTGGACTGAGTAGGATCAAGTTGCCTTGCTTCACAGCTTCTGATTTTGTTAACCTTGATCCACGTGGAGACTGGCACCTACAGTAAGATATGCAAAGTCTGCAGGAGAGATGTGCATTTGGAAAAAAGACCGAGGCCAAGGATTCATTATCCTCCCTGTAGTCAAGTTAATATCCCAGAATTCTGTGAGCACAGCAAGCACAGATGTTGACAATGCTGACAATGCTTACACTATAGCTGAATACAGACATCCTGACAACTCAAATGGCTTTGTACAAGGACACTAGGAAGCTTAGATTTACCTTCACCACAAGCTATCATCTTGTCAGGAACAAAATCTTGGCCAAAGCTTTGAAGTTTACAGGGTGGAGAGGTGGGACAAGCAATGATCACAGCTAACTTTAGAAAGTGTAGACACCATCAATCAAACAAACAAGAGCAAAACACACTCTAACGCCTCACTTGTATCTGACTGCAGCATTCACAGTCAGCATGTGCAGGATCCAAGATGGAAAACACATTTATAGAGGTTACAGCTTGGAGGTGGGGGCAAATAAATATTCCATTTTACCAGCTGTTTCTCAGTGGTTTCCCAAAAAAGTTTATTCCGAGATCGACTGGAAAACTGCTGGATCAAAAGTGTCTCATCAATTACAAGTTCAAAGTCAGACTTGTAGAGAACGGTACGATAGAGAATGTAGAGTTCCCAACACAGAGGCGCATACATCATCATCATATCTGCGTTATCTCCTTCTCACAACTTTTTCTTTCTATTTTCCCCACCAGGAATGACACAGGAGTGTTTGTGTCTGATATTGTGAAAGGAGGTTTGGTGGACACGGACGGCCGGCTGACGCATGGCGACCAGATCCTGTCGGTCAACGGCGAAGACGTCAGGTCGGCCACTCAAGAAGCCGTGGCCGCGCTGCTCAAGGTATCTGCCTCATCTGCCTCGGTGTGCAGTGACGCAGCCCTTTCTATCTGTGCTGGGGAACAACAAGGAAGGAACAACAATGTGGTGTATTTGTGTTGCAGTGCTGCGTGGGGCCTATAAAGTTGGAAGTGGGGAGATTTAAAGCTGGACCTTTCCACTCTGAGAGAAGGCTGTCTCAAAGCAGTCAGGTAAATTGATCCCTTAGTCAGTCATGGGTTTAATGCAGAATGGGAATCATTCTTCTGTAACCCTTGAAAACAACTGAAAAAAGACAATAACACCTCTGAGTGCCTCTGTTTCAGATGAGTGAAACCGGCAGCTCCAAGGCTGCCTCTCAGACATGTTCGGACTCCGGAAACCTTCCTGTTGACCCTGACAAAATAAGTCAGAGTCAAGAATGTGAGTATCATGAGCTTGCAGCTATCTGCGATGGAAAATATCCATCAATCCATTGTAATAATATGTCTGTTTCTACATTTTTTCCCCTCAGATCCAGAGCATCAGGACACCAGAACAGTGGAGTTCAGTAAAGGTCCTAATGATTCTCTGGGTATCAGTATAGCAGGTGGAGTGGGCAGCCCTCTGGGTGACATACCCATCTTCATCGCCATGATGAACCCTGTTGGCCTGGCCGCTCAGACCCAGAAACTCAAGGTACGAGATCTGCCCTCCCTCTCTTCAACTTTTTCTATCTGGCTTCAGGCAGAACAGAAAATGAAAGATTCACATACCAGTAATTCATGTGTGGGATTTTATGTGAATGTCAATTACTTACAGCAACGCATTCCCACTCACTTCAGTCAACTGGTGAATCTCAGACCTTCCAAAAAGGTCAAGAGCCCACCGCCTGTAGAAGTGAACTTTGCAGTTAAATGACAGACAAACCAACAATTGGAGCTCTGTGTGACGCAGGGCTGGAGCAGGACAATAGCTGTAGCGAGCATGGATCATAAATCTCCCACTCCTGCATTCAGATCATTAAGCCCTACAGAAGGGCTCATTGAAATGAATGGGGAGAATCTTGAATAGTATATTGATGCGGCCTTGGCCCTTTCAGGCAGAATGAGAGATGAGAACGCTACATAATGAAATTACTCTTCTGAACACAAGCGTGGTTTTGCATTTGTATGGCGTGCTGAATTTAATTTTCAAATTGTGTTTGCGACCGTTTCACATCCTGTTAGTGTTCAGAGTTTGTGAAACTCTTAGAAGTAACAGTGAGGCAGAAGAAAAAAAAAAGGATTGGTTTGATTGACATTTAATTTTCCTTAGCCAGATGTTGATGTGGTGCAAATATGAAGGTAAACGGAGCAGAGCTCATGTTTCCTCATGTTTCTTTGTTAAAGAGGAACTATGCAGGATTTTAACCTTAACTGTGCTACATTTTTACCTTAATTAAGCAGCTTCACAGTAATTGTGATCGTTAAATAAATGACTTGTAACTTGTTAAAGGGAGAATGTAGGCTCTCTGTCTTCCCCCTATCGTCTCTTGGCCCAAAACCAAGCTTGTAAGATCAGTGCCTCCAACCTGGTGTCCCAGATCTTGTTGCAGCAGCACTGTAACCCATAATCTCTTGTTTGTGACAGATAAGACTACACAAATATACGCATTTTCACACGTATATGATAAATAACGTTATCTACCACTCCATGGATGCTTTCTTGCCGGCCTCGTTGAAAACAAATGCACATGACCGGGAGGAGGGGCAGCAAAACAGCGGGAAAGCGACTGGACTTGCATAGTTCCTCTTTAACTTTAACTAAACTGTCACTTTTCTAGATTGGAGACCGGATTGTCAGTATCTGTGGAACCTCTGCTGAAGGCATGAGCCACTCACAGGCAGTCACTCTGCTCAAGAATGCCACGGGCACAATACAGCTGCAGGTCTGTCTGAATATGCACGCACACACACACAGACACACACTTTCTCTCCCTCTTTCTGTTCTTATTAGATAAAACACACCGACACAGTCAGATAATCTGAAGATATCTGCGCACAGCTCTCATGTTAGAGGAGCAGTCGAAGGTTACCGGCAGCACACTTTGAACCACCATAAAACCCGTCTCCTCATCCAGACCTACCATCATCCTATCAGTCTTTATCTTGTCAGTAGATCAACTTTGGCCGTACCATAAGAGCGTGCGCTTGTTTGTGTGTTTGTTTGTTTGCGCACCTGCACCTGCAGGTGGTGGCAGGCGGCGACACGACTGTGACGGGGCCTCCCCAGGATCAGGCCGCAGCGGGGCTCACGCCCACCTGCATCTTCCAGGATGACCTCGGGTATGAAGCTTTTATTACACGTAACATTTCTGATGTGTCGTAACATCTGTCTTACCCTTATAATGTTTCTGTTTGCCTAAACATGCTAGGTTGAAAAATGTTGCAACATTTAAAATTCTTCATGCTGCTTAACTTTCAAATCAAAACTGTAATATTCACTTAATAAGGGAGACAGGGCTGCAGGTTTGTTTATTTATTTCTACTGTTTTAATGGTGTCTCTATCTTTCCATCAGCCCACCTCAGTATAAGACCATCACTCTTGAGAGAGGACCAGATGGACTGGGTTTCAGTATAGTTGGAGGGTACGGCAGTCCCCATGGAGACTTGCCTATCTATGTTAAGACTGTTTTTGGAAAGGTAAGTGGAGCAAGACGTGACAATTTATCTTGTGCAGATCTCACAGACTGTGTGTTATTAATCAAAATCCTATATCTGTGTGTGTGTGTGTGTGTTTAGGGAGCAGCAGCGGAGGACGGGCGTCTGAAACGAGGGGACCAGATAATGGCCGTTAACGGACAAACTCTGGAGGGCGTCACTCACGAAGAGGCTGTTGGCATCCTGAAAAGGACCAAAGGAACCGTCACGCTCACTGTGCTTTCATAGACACACCAATGCACACAGCCGCAAACACACACGCGCACGCACACACACACACACACACTATCCCCACTACTTCTCCCACACTCCTAATTACACCCAAAGTACACACACACCTAAAGAGTCTGAAAGTTTGAAAGGTGCACCACAGAGCACAGGTGTAGTGTCAGAGGAGCTCACACCTGCAACATTTCACAGCTAGGTGATAGTGAAGCAATCACCAGATGTTCATCTGTGAAAATATGCAAACTGAAAGATGAACAACCGCACACTGATTATTCAATGTAGCTTCAAACACTGTGATTAATTTGAGCCTACGACATGTAGACTTACATACAGTATATGTCATGATATGAAACTTCTATCACAAATTGAAATAATGTTTAAGTAGATATACTACTATGGAATCATGAATTGTTCACCTGATAGTGAAGTCTTTAAATCAGTTGTTACATGAATCTCAAAGATGTTGTGAATAAGATTAGAAACATGCCTCTGGACTGAAATATTCACTCCTCGCGTCGACTTGTGTTTTACCCTTTACTGTACTGAGATACGTGGTTTGGAAAATGGTTATTTTAGGGGCAGAGAAGACTCTGAAGTGTCTGTACAGAGGAGAGGCCTCGTTTTCCGAGGGTTTTTACAGTCTGATACAGTCTTATAGGGGTTGACCTCCAACTAAATCACTGAAGTCAGAGCATGAAACAACATGAACATACCCTTTAGTCAATTATCACAACGGCAGTATTTAGCGAACAACTATATTAGCTGATAACAGCGTTATTTGTCTTCTACATTGCACTGCTGTTGGCAATTCATCACACTTTGGGTTTGCTGAATGCTGCTGTAACTGGTGTTACGCGATGAAGTCACTGTTGTTTTAGCGAAAGCGATGTCTGGTGTTGTGAATACACTGTGCATTAACTCATTTTCTGAAGGGAAAGATGTGAAACCCGGTCGAGTGGGTTATTAGTGCACACTAGATGAGGACTTGTGAATGAGTGAGTGTGACCCCACTGAAATATAGTGCTGCTAAAGCTGATGTATAAGGTATTATGTCACAGTACTTGGATTTTGTAAGTATTAAGTAATGTTCACTTGATTAAAGTGCACAAAGAAGTAAATGAACTGTTACTTAGGTTGGAATGGACGAGTGGGTCTTTGTCAGATGAACTCTTTTAGACCTTATTGTTTACTCAAAACAAAGACACCCACTGTGTAGTTTCCTTATGCAGTTTGTTGTGTGGTCTAGTTTCAGAGAGTTGTCTGTTCTCTGTCTTATCACCTTAAAATGTGTCTCTAGTACTGTCAAGGTGACAGTATTGACTTTATTCACACTGAATTAAATAAAAGTGACCTTTGGATTCAATCCGTCTGGCTCTTGCTTTGTCTTGTCTTTTATTTTCCCTGAATTACTTAATAACTGTGATTGAAAACACATGCCATCATTAAATGCACCAAAAACCAACCTATCAAACCCTGAAAATACATAAAACTTCAATATAACAAATACACTGTTATTAGATGAATAGCAGTCATTGAGCATTGTGAAATACAGGGCAACTGTCCAAGTGCACTAGCTCTTAGTCAATCTAACTGCTCCTTGGTGAATGCAGGGGCTATTGTGCAGTATACATCACAGCTGCTGTACATCACATACTGTAGATAATGTTTTATCTGGGAGATAAAACGTACTGTCGCCTGAGGTCGTGTTTAAAGGAAAAGGGGGAACGGATGTAACACCAGAGCTAAAGAAAGTTGAAATGTACATGAACGATGATTTATTGATAATAAGTGGAACATGCACGTGTGGTCTTTTTGAATGGACCCACTGTTGTAACTTAATATGCCTGCAGATAGATAAAACATGGAATCCCATGAGTTTGACAAGCACAGCTGCTTCACAGCCTGTCACGTGGGTCAGTGCCGAGTCCTGTGCATGAAGTCCATTTCTTTGGTCAGTTTACAGCAAACACAGGGGGTAGCAATTCATCAAGCTGGACCTTTGAAGTCCTCTGTCTAATGAGGTCTGGGCTTTGTTCAGCTCAGTGGGCTCCACCAGCGCACTGGAAGTGCACATGCTCGAGTGTTGGGTGTCCGTCACCCTGAGGTCGTCACCCACTGCTGTTACCTGCAGCTGCTGCTAAACCACAATCTAACATGTGCCTGAACTCAACAGCTGAGCCTTCCACCGAGCACCTGTTTTAATCGTCCCAGTGGGTTTGGAGGTGATCCAGCTTCCCCTCCAGGTTCAGGAGACACTGGTTGGTTTACATAGAGCCCGTCTGCACAAGCCTTAGATGTGTTATCGGATGTTGCCACCGAGTCGACGTGCTCCGGCTGAACGTGGCTGAGCGGTGTAACTTTTCCGCGTCTACGGCGCCGAAGCTAAATCACTTCAATCAAGAGGCCAAGCTGCCATCTTACTGTGCACTTCCGCGGGATTTTCCCCGTGAACAAGACCTCTTTGTTGACCTCGTCAACAAGAGTTACAACAAAGACGCTCTTTGCGTCCTGTTGCGTACAAAATGTCAGCCGCGGAACGAATGCACGTGAACCCTCAGCTGCAGAGGCGGCCCGTGAAATAAGCTTGTTCTGCCTGTTCAAACATTTCAGAGCCAGTTTCATCATGACTCATGTTCTCTCCACGCTGCCCATCGAGAGGTTAAGCAAACGGAAACCCATAGTTGATGATGAGGCCATGATGACTCAGCAAACATGTCGAATGAGACACTATTGTGCCTGTTTGACTGCCAGCAAGGGGTCGCTCAGTTGTTTTGTGTAATATCACGAAGCAAATAAGGATAAAATGGAGGAAATAATCATACCAGCAGTTGTACTTGCTTGTATCTGATATTTCTAATATGCTTCACAATCACTGGCTGCATCATTCATCTCCTGAGTGCCTGATCTGTTTTGTGGACTCTCCAACGTCATGGAACAGCTATCAGCTATCTTTTGCGTGGATCAGGCTTCACCTTTTCATGGCAAGTTTCTTTTTGTCTTGGAGAACAGAGGGTCTTAAAAGGTCATCTTTCCAAACACGGCACTCACGACGACACACTCTTGCATACGCAAACTACAAAGCATAATTAAATTTCCACAGCGGCGGCGGCGGCAGTGTAAAATTGCAGCTCGATGAATGCGCTGCCCCACAATGAGATAGTACTTTGGGGGTCATTTGACCTTCCTCCTGTCGCCTCAAGGCTTTACTTAGCTGTCACAAAGATTAGCACATCACAGGCGCTGCACAATCTGAGTCGGCACACATTAGTTGCTCTTTAACAATCCTTCCTCTCAACACAATGGCCTAACTGTTGACAAATTGGCCGGTGATTGTCTTCGTCATCAGAATCCATCCACTGGAGACAAACATTTCAAAAGCCAAGAACATTTATCGTGATGAACATTACCATCCTGAGCTAATTCGCAAATGAAATGACTAATAAGGATCGGAATGTGAGAAGAAGCTCATCACATACTGGAGTATGATTAAGCTTTATTGAAGTAATGATTAATGATCACCACAGACAATGAGCGTGAACCTGCAGGGACATATTACCTCAAGCTGGTAAACACATTTACAGTTCTGGAATAGACAATTACTAGCTGGTAGAATGAACAAAGGATATTTGCATGATAAATTTCATCCTGCCTTCCTTCTAACGACTCATTTGTTTACTCGCGCTTTACATATCTCACTTGGCGTCTTGTTTCCAGAACAAACAAAGCGACATATAACTATCCTCCCTTATTTAGATGGTAACGATTATATTGTTCTGAGTACACAGTCAAGATACAAACAAACACATACCTTCCCTCACCCTCACAACCTGAAATTATGCCAGAGTCATACTGGCGGGATGTTCTGTGATTTACAGTGAGGTTTTCCTCAGCCACAGCTCAGCGTGCAATCTCACCTTCCTTGACTGTTAAAATAAACCCGGGAGTTAACCAAAGCAGCGATGACATCATGCCGGATTGGATTTCCTCCTCACCTTTAGTGTGTTTGCACAAAGTAGAGTGTGAGGGCCGAGGAGTGTGTTTACACAGACAACAGAGCACATGTTCAGTGAGGGAACACCAAATACGGACATTAGATGTTTTGTGTTGAACACTTAACTGCTGTTATTACATGTTGGCAACGCAAACAGTCAGCTCAGGCTGTAACAGACAGCTTTTAATGACCCATCCATCTAAACTACAGCCTATCTCTGTCTGACCGTCCGACTGATAACAGGAAGCTGCTTCACCGTAAGGCCGCTGCTCGTCTTAAACACACCGTGTGTACCTCTCTTGGAATGTTTGCATTTCAGTTACAGCTTCAAATTACATCACCACGGCCGCGGCCTGATAAGGCAGAGTGTGTAATCATCGCTTTACGAGCTGCGTGTAAAGTAATGTGGTGACACAGTTCCATGGAAATGTTTGTAGAGCCGAGGGTAGAGGAGTCGCCTTCGTTTGCTTGCACGAGGTGCACGAATCTGACCTTGTGGAAGGACTGTGGCTGCAGGGCTGTTGAACCAGCAGTCACAGACGGGAAATATACACAAAGTCAAAGGACTTTAACAAATCCAACAAAACATGTCAAATATTTCACTCTCCATGCTAACCTCAGCTAACATGCTCACAGTGCCAATATGAGTATCAGGTATAAGGTTACCATGTTTACTATCTTAGCGTGCGAACACCTCCCAATTAGCATTTAGCCAGCATTGGGAATGTCATTAGTTTTCCAAGTATTCTGTCATAAACCAAAGTATTGTTGACATTTTGAGCCACTGTTGGTGCTATGGGAAGAGTCAGATGATCACCAAAGTTATTCACAATACAGCAATCCATCCAAGAACAGCTATTTCACCCCAAACCAGAAATAAGACACTCAATAAAGCACTAGAGAAAAAGTTATTGGATCATCAAAGTCACTGTGGAACATGATCGTCCACAGTACAAAAAGCTGGCACCAACTGACAAGTGAACGCTTTGAACCTATTCGGGACGTGTTAAAGAGTCAGCAGATCACAAGAGTCTCTAGGATTCACCCTGTGGTCACCTTCACCTTCTGCACAAAACTTCCCAGCAATCCAACCAACGACTGTCACTAAATACCATTTTACAGTGTGGCTGGATGAAAAGTCAGCAGATCACCAGGGTCAGTGGGATTCATCCATGAATATCTGCACATATGTTTCATCCAGCAGTTTATGACATATCAATGTGAGCCAAAGTGGATTAACAACCGGCTAGAACCACAACACCACTGTAACATGCCTCTGCAGTGTGTTTGCTTCACGCTTGTTAATGGCCTGTGTTATTGACTGCAATTTCTCTGCACTGCTGGTTTAAAAATAAAGGCATCCCATTGATTTTTCAGGCAGGACGGAAAAATGAGCCTGTGATGAAAAACCCATTGACGCCTCTGGCACTTGCTGCTGTTTGAACTAATTTTCTATCTCCGTTTAGCAATCCTGCCTGTGCATTACACTGAAACAAGTGTCCAATCAAATGACACACCGTAAATAATCTTTTTTTTTCTTTCTGAAAGTGGTACTTGCACAGGCTTTGACTTGAATGTCTAACTTTTGATTAATGTCCGATTCCTTTTATTATTCTGAGGATGACACTTTTAGAGCCTTTGTTATCATTCCTAGAGATACAACTGGGCCTTTACCCCTGTTTAAGACAGGATTACAATTGAGAATTTCAGAGTATGGTGGTGGGGTAATATACATCATTTAGAGCTGTCAACCCTTGAAAAATAAGGAAAAAAGGTTCTGGCACATTCAAACCTGTAGCCCTATAAAACTGCAGCCTTTGATGTGGCATGTAACCACGTCATTGCATGAATCACGCAACAATTACCTTAACCTGTAATTGTTGCTATGTGGTATATACGATGAGAAATTCAAATTGAGCCTGTATGGAGTAAATACAGTTTATCACACAAAGCCTCAAGGGTGTTATTGTGCTTTTCTTTTATTCTTATCTGTTGAGCAGGATCCAGGTGGTAGCCTGGAGATGCCAGGTATCCTGTATCAGATGTAAGTAAAGGGTAATTCTGTGATTTTGAGGGCACTGTTGCAAGGTTACATTCTTACAGACCCATAAAATGCTAAAAGGCCTGGATCTAACATGTTCCTGCCCTGAATGTACATTAAACTGAACATACTAATTACTTTGGTTAGTTTGATAAAACATGGAACGCATTAAGTGCCAAAGGAAAAAAAAGACTTGAACAAAAGGCTTTACAAACATGACAGTGCTTTGGCTGCTCCTCTTTAAATCCAGCCCTTCTGCTTGATTTATGAGGACGCCCCACTGGGTGAGGTGGTGCGTACTTCCAGTTGCCTCTAAATGAGACCCCAACAGTCAGAGCAGCACTTTAAAACATGTTTACACGTCCCTGGCCGGGTGAACGTACCCGGGTGGTTCCCATCTGGTTTGTGCTGCTAAAACATTTGCTGCCACTGCACATTTTTCCTTTCTTTCTGAAGATCACAGATGCCAGATCGTTCTGTTGGGTCACTGACTTTATTTTTTTTTTTTTAACTTCCTGACTGAATTCCAAGCATTAAACAGGTGTAACTATGTCCTCTAGCCATTGTAAAAAGTCAGGCCAGGAATGAACAGGAACATGTTCCCCCTGCTTTTATCTGCTCTTGCTGCCATCAATGCAAATGTAAAGACAACAACCAAAGAATCACCTATGGGTGTCTCTCACACTAGATTCCATGGATGGTTATCTAACATGCCTCTGTTTGATGATCACATGAGTAATAATGACAGACATCCCACCGGGTCACAGCGCTCCATGTTCCCTAAAGACAAGAACATGTGCTTTTAAAATGGCCTGTGAATCCCCCCTGAGGGGAAAAGTTTTTTAAGGGCAGTTAAAGACGCATTAAACAGGAATTGCATTCCAAGAATATTGAGCCTCAGCCAGTGGATTCTTTAACTGAACACCTGTCACACCTATGCAAAGCCAGCAACAATTGAAAACATGCTACAGTTCTTGTCTGCCTAATTATTATTATTATTGTTATTAGTACTCCTATAGGAATTCTCCAATGCATTCACATGATACAAAGCTTTTAAATGCCAGTGCAAACAGTTTGTTTAATTGCTCACATTAAACTATGTGATAATCTTTTCCTAACAGTGAACACCCATCATACCATATATACGAGGTGCCACAAGTTATTTGGCAAGCAGCAGAGTAACTCAGCTTGTGTCTGACTAAATATCAAAGGGTGTCACGAGCCTGACACCGAGGCTGTAGGGTATTTAAGGTAAAAGTTTCCATCAGACTTGCATGAACCTGTTATGGGGAAGCGCTTGAACAGATTTATGCTCTCCCGAGGTGCTGCTGTGTATGTAGATTCCTTAAAGGCAGCTCAAACAATGGCGGCGTCATCGTTTAGTACAAGACAATGGAATTAATTTAGGATAAGTCTCCACCTTGCTCGGCAGATTTGTCAAATGACTTCGAGGACGAATGCAGACATTGACCCCAGCCAGTGTTGTTGTTGTGAAAGTAATAAAGTCAGCACATTTCTGTTTGTGGACAGAGTGTGAGCTGCCAACAGACGTGGCTGCAGGGCCGCGCTGACACATGACATCATTCAGGGGCACTTTCACATGACTCTCCGTAAAACTTTGTGATGGGGCAATTTGAATGATGCCTTCATTGCCTGAACACTGCCTTACTTCGAATACTGGAGTAGAAACTTCAACAAATACACATGCTAAGATAAATATGCAAAAAAAAAACAACAAAAACACATCTCTTAACAATAAAACAAATCCTCTTTCTGGAAAAATTTACGGTGCTATAAAATGTTCTTATCTGAAGACTGAGTGTCAACATTGCTACAACAAAAGTAAGAGCTTGTTGCGAGGCCTCACAGCCACACATCTGTCCTTGTGCTGTTTTCAGAGGTGGGCTGTAGTGGAATCCCTGCTATGTTAGACTTCTTGCCAAGATTCAGAGATTCCCCATGAATTTTCTTTTTTCTTTTTCCAACCACAGCAGTAATGATTCATGGATTTTCAGTTTTCCTATCGTTGCCTAAGGCAACAAGAAAAAGTAAGAAGTGCATCTGCATGTGCACAAATTGAACATGCTTTTATTTTGTAGCTTTTGTTTTTATTTTGCGACACTGAACTCAGTAGAAAAATTCAGATGTTATTTAGTAAAAATCAAAGGTGGAGCATGATGCTTTTCGGAAACACTTGCAGAATTTATGTCATCGTACTCGGATTTCCTGCAGCTTTCAACTCTGTCTCACAGCTGCCCTGTTCTGCCTCCAGCTGTTGTTAGCCTCTTTTCACGTTTCCTGTTTACTGTTGTCACTGCTGAATAAAGGTGCAAACTGAAGCCATGATCGCCTATATCTGAGACTGGGATTACATTCCCTGCCTTTACAGGACTCACATGGATCATGTGAGGGGATCTGACAAGTTGCATATCCTAAAGACTTCAGTGATACAGGGTTGAAAGCTCCAAAAAGTAAGTGACAGAACTTTGTTAATGTTTGTAAACGGGTGGTGGTGGGCCTTTTTCTGTGCAGGTATGACAGTTTGAGGAGATTTCCTGAAAGGCCATTAGTCGAGTAATTCACAGCTGAACGATTTCACCGTTTTTAAGGCCAGGGAATCTACCTTGCTCCTTCAGCCCTTTTACCCTATCAGCAGTCTGCACCATCATTTGTCTTCATTAGGCCCTAAGCAAAAAGTACAACATCCTCACACCTCGTGTGGCCGCGGCGCTCGGAGAAGGTGGGGGCAGAACATATCGCCATCTATCTACATAAGCAGACAGGTTGTCAGCGAGTGGTGCACAAGCGATTCAAGCGATGATCCTGTACAGAGGCAATCATTAACGCAAACTGCCAGTGGCCTGAACACTGTTAGGTCAGCTATCAGTCTCTGCAGTTGCCATACTGTGCGTTTTAAAGCTGATGTCACCTTGCTGGCCTGCACCATCGATTCTATGGATTAACCCTACACCCTGCACATGTATACAAAAACCAACCAAGGCTGCATTATTAAAGAAAAAAAAACATGTGCACGATTGATGTTAAAAGGAAGACAGTAGGTGAATTACGTCATTGTAATTCACTGCTGTAACTGCTCCCTGACAGCACAAGTCTCCGGAGTCCTATCAGTAACAGCCTGCTAAGAGGCTTTACTCCCCCCCTCCTGCACAAAGAGCTGTCTGTTAGGCCAAGGAGACATCCCAGGAGTCAGCAGAGACAGGTGGCTATCCCCACAGGGTATGTATGTGGGGGCTGGGAGGCTGAATGCTGCAGCAATCAGACAAGTCAAGACAAAAGCATGGTGTTATTTTAGCAGTGTGGGTTTCCAACTGTTGAATACTTGGGTTAAATGTTTGGTGGAGAGGAACGCCACTGCGAAGAGAAAGAAAAGTATTATCTGAACAACTTGATTATCAGCTCCTGGCAGCCTGGATGCATGAAAAAGAAGTTCCCGAGCATTGCTGTTTTCTCAATACTTTCCAAATAAGGACAGTCAAAGAATAATTTCTGGGATGTTGTTGCATATTTGTTTTTGCCTTGTTGATGGGAAGAGGGAGAGTGGTCTGTTCTTTTGTGAATTATTTATTAATTCAGCATTCCTTTGCAAGATTTATATTGAGAACAAAAAGGATAAAATATTTATATATTATTTATACATAGTGACATTAGCATGCACAATAGGTCATTGCTTGCAGAGCCAGTGGCCCAGAGATCTTAGTGCACTGCAGCTACTGAAAACACGTGCAAATTGACAAAAACAAAAATAACGGCAGAACGAGCCCTCATCAATTTCACAACCTATGTGCTGCAAATACATGGGACTCTAAATCTGCTCCTCTTTTGCATGCAGACCTTCAGGTAGCTGGGGCCTGAGTGTAATTCAAGCCTCCTAAAATTACACCGCCGTGGTGGAGGCCATCCAAATCCTGCTCAAGTAGAAATGATCTTGTGTTTTCATTGAGGCTCTGGATTTGAATGAGGGCAGGCTTCAAGAGGGCGCCAAGAAAACCTTGCCAGTTTTGCATCCTAATCCCCCCCTCCCCCGGATATTAGAGGTCCTTTACCTTTTAAACCAAACCACTTGAGCCAAATCTTCAGGGCCCTGTTCCACCTGTTTTGAGTTGGAGAGGAGGGTTTCAGTGGCAGGCTTTGAGGTTAGAACTGGGAACTTTTTCTTTCACCCCCTCAGTGCTACGACACAGGAAGAGAAGATTTAAGCTTGGCTTAAGATCAGAACTGAATGGCGAATCCCAATTTGTACCATTCTTGTGAGCATCGGGGCTGATGGGAAGTACATACTGTCTGTATCTGCTTTGTCTGTGTGGAAGTGTTCAAGGGGCTGCTGAAACATGTGATGATCAGATAGAAGGCTGAGAGGGAGAGGAAATGGGCTGATACAAGTGGAATACCACAGTGCAATGACAAGACCATGAGAGGATCCCCCTTCGCAGGACAGTGATGGGGGAGGAGGTTGAAGCGTTGGTGCTTTCCCAAGAGGATCACATCTCTTTCCCATGAAGGATGACAGTTTATGAGGGAATGCAGACAATGGTTGGGAAAACTGGATCCCATAGTGACGAAAGAGCTGCCAGACTCGAGCAGAATATATACACAATGACCGAGATGGTACAGCAAATTAAAAATGGTCTCCACTTTATTAGGGTAGAAAATTATAGATTCAAGAAAGGACCACACAGAATAAGACGGTGACTGTGGAGTTTGAGGAAACAATAACTGACTTATAAAAATCACTCACTGACTGACACACTGACTCAACAAAAGTCTTTATGAGCTTTGAAAAGAAGAAAAATGTAAAAACAAAGGAGGAAACATAACAAACCTGATCTTTGACAGCTATTCTTTTTCCTGTTGGCAGCCACTTGAAGTTGAATATGTCCTGACTTCAAACAAATCGAGCTCACATGTGGACAAATGCAAATGTGCACCAGCTGAGATAATCAAATAACACGTCCCCGAAGAAACACTCCAGGCCCATCAACATAAAACACCAGCTAATACCTCACAGATTTGGTAGAGTATCCACATTAGTTCACCACAAAGACACATCAACGTCTCTTGACCCCCTCGGGTCAATCAATTGTAATGCTTTCCTGTTGACCCCAAACTGCCCTCATTTGACCTGAATGAGTGTCAAGGGAGTTACAAAGCAGTCCTCCAAAGGGAAACATTTTGGTCAACTATGTTTGCCAGCCAACGTGCTGGGGCTCTGCTCCTTTAATGGCACAGGGTCATCTTGTTGCCAGGAAACACTTGAAAAGGCTTTTGATGTTTTGGCTTGCCTGTTGCTGGGAGAGTTTCTCATCCACGCTGGCGAGGAAAAACTCAGTGTGAGAACATCCTCACAGACTGCGCAGCATCCACTGATATCATAACTGTCTTGTTGCACATTACAAATCAAATGCATGTACATGGCTCTCCCGAAGGCAAAGTTATAATACAGCTGAAACAATATCAGACGCTGTAATGCAACAACTGTAAACTTCAAAGCAATCGCAGGAACATATTTCTCTCTGTCTCTTTCATGATGCACAACTTTGCTGTCAAAGAGCAGAGCAAAAGTTCAAAAGCTCTGACAGGGTCAGTGCCTTCTGTAGAAGTCGCTTTGATTTCTAATATAGTCATGGAAAGGCTTCCTGGCCTGGCCAGAGAGAGAAAAAGGGAGTGAAAAAAGGGGGGGGATCAAATGGGATAGAGGTTTGTTTTGTTCTCTCCCGTCTATCTACTGAAGGTCCCTGGCTGATGGAGCCGGCTGTTTAATCTCAGCTGGATCAACAGCCCGGCCTGCGGAAGTGTGGTCAGGAAAAAGCCTCCAATACAGAGAGGCATCAAACACAGCCAGGTTGTCAGGAGGTGATTGAAAGGCAAAAAGGGCAAAGCATGGAGGGTGGTTTGGGAGAACATTGAAGGTACTGAGGTAGATAAGGAAGGATATGATGTGTATAAAGAAACTGAATCACAGGATGGCTTACATGTAACAACCTGTTAAACCTAGTTTTATGACTGAAATTACTCTATAACTGCTCTTGAATTATCAGCCAACAGGTTCACCCTGATGCCCTCCACCTGCACCATTCTGGGTACACAAAATATGACGGGCCTGCTGGCGGTAAATAGAGTGATAGTGAAACACGCTGGTCTCTAGAGTAAAGGTTACACCCGTGACTAATGATGACTTTCTAGCCATTCCTTGGCTGCTGGCACAAAGGGCTGTGAAGGAACTTCATGATTAAACATAGTAGTTGGAAAATATGTTGACATTAGAGGTGGTCACAGTCGTTAACCGGTTCCACCAGTTTTGGCCTTCCATACAGAACGATTTCACAACCAGCCATCGATTGTGTTTTGCCTGCTCTCTGCATAGGTTCCAGGAGAACCTTTGACTGACGCCCTTCTATCATATATGACCCATAACTATTTATTTACTATTGGGTTGTGTCATTTAATGACAAGGAATGTTTGCTATTTAGGACTTAAGTAATGTGTAGATAGTTAGGTGGAAACAGTGTTTGCACAAGCTTAACAGTAACAATCAATAATGTGAGCAGGAAGTTCATGTTATCCACCACAAGCTGTTGCACAGCTGCCATGAAGAGTTGTAAGGGACAAAAATGTAATCAACATTTATTCTCAAACCTTATTGGTGTGACTTTGTTTTGCTACTGTATGCATATATTTATCAGTGTGTGTTGCTTATATGCATCCATGATATATGATGTTATTTAATCAATGTTCACAGTTCTCTTCATTATCAAACTACATTTGGATTAAGACGTGTTTATCATAAGCAATATTAACTTGTCATATCCATTACAAGCTAGCAACTGTTTGTTTTGTCTGTTAGTTCAGTTAGCAACAACTTGGTAACTCTAGCTTCCTGGGAGAATGTTTTCCGAACTCTATGCTATGCAAGTTATTTTAATTTCTGTTTATCTTCGAATGCCATTCAAAGAGGGTTATTGTAGCATCTTCCCAAACACTGTGAGTGGTCAGATGTAATGTCTCCCAAATTTTCATTCAAGAGAACCAGACATGAGAAACCACCAGAGAAACACAGAGAGAAGCGGTTTCAGAGGGGGGCTAGTGTGTGCATTTGTAATCTTTACAGCTGGAACTATGTGTCTTAACTGATCAGGCACCCTTTGTGTTCATGTTCATTAAAAATAACCCCATGAACGGTGACTGGAATGCAGCTTGGCCAGTCTGAGGGGGGGGGGGTT